>CAUYLG010039383.1:0-45998 GCA_963573385.1 Cacajao melanocephalus | reverse complement strand
GGTGTCAGGAAGGGGTCCAGTTTCTGCTTTCTGCACATGGCTAGCCAGTTTTCCCAACACCATTTATTAAACAGGGAATCCTTTCCCCATTGCTTGTTTTTGTCAGGTTCGTCAAAGATCAGATGGTTGTAGATGTGTGGCATTGCCTCCAAGGCCTCTGTTCCATTCCATTGGTCTACCAGTATCATGCTGTTTTGATTACTGTAGGCTTGTAATAGAGTTTGAAGTCAGGTAGCATGATGCTTCCAGCTTTGTTCTTTTTGCTTAGAATTGTCGTGGCTCTGCAGGCTCTGTTTTGGTTCCTTATGAAGTTTAAGGTGGTTTTTTCCAGTTCTGTGAAGAGCTTTAATTTCTTTCATCAGCATTGTATAATTTGCAGCATACAAATTCTATAGTTGTTTTGTTAGATTTGCACCTAAGTATTTCACTTTCTTAAGAACAATTGTAAATATTATTGTATTTATTATTTTGGTTTTCACAGTTTCTTGTTAATATAGAGAAATACAATTAATTTTTGTATGCCAATCTTATATCCTGTGGCTAGAAATTTTGTTATAGATTCCTTGGGATTTTCTATGCAGACTATCATGTCATCTTCAAATAGGGACAGCTGTATTTATTCCTTTCATATGTGTGCCTTTTTCCTTTTCTTGCCTTATTGTGCTGGCTAGAATTTCCAGTACCAAATGAATAACAGTGATGAGAGCAGACATATTTGCCTTTCTCATCCTAGAGTGAAATAATTTCATCTTTCAAAATTATGTTGTTGGCAGTAGGTTTATTTGGTCATTTTTTATAGATGTTCTTTGTCAAGTTAAGAAAGTTTTCTTCTATTACTAGTTTACTGAGAATTTTAATAATGCATGGGTGTTAAACTATGCCAATGCGATCTTTCCGCATCATTTGATACAATCATGTGATATTTTTTCTTCTTTAGCCTGTTGGTATGATGAATTTTAACTGAGTTTTGACTACTGAATCAGTCTTACTTCCCTGGAATAAACTTTATTTTGTCATGAACATACAAGTGCATGTGTCTTCTCGTTAGATTGATTTATTTTCCTCTGGATATATACCCAGTAATGGGATTGCTGGATCAAATGGTAGTTCTATTTTAAGTTCTTTGAGAAATCTCCAAACTGCTTTCCACAACAGCTGAACTAATTTAAATTCCCATGAACAGAGTATAAACGTTCCCTTTTCTCTACAGTCTCACCAGCATCTGTTTCTTTTGACTTTTTAATGATAGTCATTCTATTAATAACTAGTTTAGATGATGTCTCATTGTGATTTTGATTTGCATTTCTCTGATAATTAGTGATGCTGTGCATTTTCATATGTCCGTTGGCTACTTGTATGTCTTCTTTTGAGAAGCGTCTGTTCACGTACTTGCCCACTTTTTAATGCAGTTATTTTTTTTTTGTTTATTTGCTTAAGTTCCTTATATATTTCGGATATTTGGCCTTTGTTAGATGCATAGAAAATACTTTCCCCCATTCTGTAGGTTGGGTGTTTATTCTGTTGATAATTTCTTTTGCTGTAGAGAAGTTCTTTAGTTTAATTTGGTCTCACTTGCCAATTTTGTGTTTGTTGCGATTGCTTTTGAGGACTTAGCCATAAATTATTTCCCAAGGCTAATATCCAGAAGGGTATTTCCTCAGTTTTCTTCTGGGTTTTTATAGTTCTAGGTCTTACCTTTAAGTGTTTAATCTATTTTGAGTTAATTTATATATTGTGAAAGTAGGAGTCCAGTTTCATTCTTCTGCATATGGCTAGCCAGTTATCCCAGCACCGTTTCTTGAGTAGGGAGTCCTCTCTTCATTGCTTATTTTTGTTGACTTTGTTGATGATCAGATGATTGTAGTTGTGTAGCTTTATTTCTGCATTCTCTATTCTGTTCCATTGATCTATATGACTGTTTTTGCACAAGCACCATGTTTTTTTCCTTATTGTAAATTTATAGCATAGTATGAAGTTGGGTAATGTGATGCCTTCAGCTTTGTTTTTTTTGCTTAGGATTGCTATGGGTATTTGAGCTCTTTTTTGATTCCAAATTCATTTTAGAATAATTTTTCTAAATTCTGTGAAAAATAACATTGATAGTTTAATTGATAGGAATAGCATTTAATCTGTGGATTACTTTGGGCAATATGGCCATTTTAACATGATACTTCCTATCCATGAGCATGGAATGTTGTTCCAGTTATTTGTGTCATCTCTGATTCCTTTGAGAAGTAGTTTGTAATTCTTGTTGTAGAGATATTTCACCTCTCTGTTTAGCTGTATTCTTAGATATTTTATGTTTTTTTGTGGCTACTATAAATGGGATTGCATTCTTGATTCTCAGCTTGATTATTATTGATGTAAAGATATACAACTGATTTCTATACACTGATTTTCTATTCTAAAACTTCAATGAAGTCATTTATCAGTTCTAGGAACATTTTGGCAGTCTTCAGAGTTTTCTAAGGATATAATTATATTGTCAGAGAAGAGAGATAGTTTGACTTCTTTTCTGATTTGAATGCCTTTTATTTATTTCTCTTGCCTGATTGCTCTGGCTAGGACTTCCAGTACGATGTTAAATAGGAATGGTGAGAGTAAGCATCTTTGTCTTGTTCCAGTTCTCCAAGGGAATGGTTATAGCATGCCCATTCAATATGATGCTGGTTTTGGATTTGTCATATTTTGAGATAGGTTCTTTCACTGCCTAGTTTCTTGAGGGTTTCTATCATAAAAGAATGTTGAATTTTATTGAAAGTTTTTTGTACATTTATTGAGATGATCATATGGTTTCTGTTTTTAATTCTGTTCATGCAGTGAATAACAATTATGAATTCGTGTGTGGGGAAGCAACCTTGTATCCCAGGAATTAAGCCTATTAATTGTAGTAAGTTAGTTTTTTGATATGCTGTTGTATTCACTTTGCTAGTATTTTGTTGAGTATTTTTGCGTCTATATTCACCAGGAATATTGGCCTGTAGTTACCTTTTTTATTGTGTCTTTGCCAGATGTTGGCATCATTGGGTTTTTAGAATGAGTTAGGAAGGAATCTTTTCTCTTTGATTTCTTGGAATAGTTTCAGTAGGGTTGGTACTAGCTGTTCTTTCTACATCTGGTAGAGTTCACCTGTGAATCCATCTGGTCCAGGACTTTTTTGGTTGATATGTTTGTTTGTTTATTACATTTTAATGCTGATTCAATTTCAGAACTCATTATTGGTCTATTCAGGTCTTAAAGTTCTTCCTGATTCATTCTTGGGAGGTTGTGTCTTTCCTGGAATTTATCCATTTCCTCTAGATTTTCTAGTTTGTGTGCATAGGGGTCTTCATAATAGTCTGTGAGGATCCTTCTTAATTATATGTGATTGTTTGTAATTTCACCTTTGTCATTTCTGATTGTGCATTTCTCTTTTTTCTTTGTTAATCTCGCTAGCAGTACATCAGTATTTTTTATACTTTCAAAGAAACCGCTTTTGGCTTTGTCTGTCTTTTATATGGATTTGGGCATTTCTATTTCATTTTGTTCTGTTCAGATTTTAGTTATTTCTTTTCTTCCACTGGTTTCGGGGTTAGTTTGTTCTTGTTTTTTTTGGGTCCTCTAGGTGCAATGTTAGACTGTTGCCAGAGTTCTTGCACTGACTCCTTCTTATCTGAGGGGGCCGATGTTTCTTTAGCTTTTAAAATTGCTGTCATCTAGATGGGATTTTTTGTTTGTTTTTTCAAATTTGTTTTTTCCCTTGAGGGTTTAACTGTGGTGGATGTTGTGTCATTTGGCTTCATTTCTGGGTGTTTTCAGAGGACAAAGGCCCTGTGTAGGCTCCTTAGTTGTGGCTAAATTCCTGCATTAGTTTTCACAAACTATGTGTGCTGAAGGCATCTATTTTTGTTTGGTGGTGTAACTCAGGCTGCAATATAGTAGGTGACACTTAATAGTAAGAGCTGGTAGACAGGCTCTTACTCACCCACACACCTGTTTTGTATTTCAGTGTGTTTTAATCAGCGATCTGGACAGGGGTAGATAGAGGGTGAGAGACAACCCTTATACCAAGTCCATTCCCAGGCCTTGGTAGAAACCCCTGCCAATCTCTGGTGCTGTGCCTGCATTTTGGTAGCCCCAAGAGTGGCCCTGGTGGGTTGTGCTTCCTCTTCCCTTAGGGAAAGCCCAAGTCAAAGGTTAGGTCACCAAGAGACCCACAGCTGCCTGTGGACCTACTGGTCCTCTGAGCTTGGAAGAGTCAAAATGGGTTGTGGGTATGTCTGCAGGTGGTCTGATGATACAGTGCATCAAGGGTGGAGAATCCCTGCACAGAGGTAGTTGTGCCATGAGTGTACTGCTGGTGTGGTACCCATGGCCTGAGGTTTTTTGCCCAGCAGATGACTGTGGAGACCTCCCAGCTCGCACTCTCTTGACCAGGTCTCCTACCAGTGTATGTCCAAGGAACAGACCCAGTCAGCTAGTTTTGTCACAAGCCCTATGCACCCAAATTGCTGGGCTGTCCAGGCCAGGGCACTCTCTTGGGTAGAAGCTGCAGCTGACCAACAGGCTACACCCTTCCTGGACCAGTCTTGTAGAAGGAGGGATGCCCAGCCCCCATGCCAGCATACAAACCTGTGCCTCAGTCTTTTCAGTGTTCTTAGGTTGGGGGTTCCTCCCTTGCTCAAGCTCAGGGCACAGACTTCAGTTCAGTATCCCTTGGCAGTATGCTCAAACCCTGGGGGCTTGAGACTGGGTCCATGGCTTCATCCTCTGACCCTTCAGGGTTCAGCATCAGGGGCAGACGGTGCTAAGCTATTCCCAGGCCACTGACAAAACAGTCAGGTGGGACAGCAGAGGCTGTGCTGTGTGCACCGTCTTGTGAGAATGGCCAGGCAGGAGGCTTTGGAGGGGTTTGTAGACAAGGGGCAAACAGATAATATGTGCCCTGGTCCCATGGGAAAGGCAGCCCTGCTCTCTTTCTGCTAGCAGTTAACAGGGACTAGAGACACTCAGAGCAAGATGGAGAACCTTGGGGATGAGCACCTATGGTCATGTTTTGCTGCAGCTTCCCCATGCACAAAACCTTCTGAGCTCCATGCAGTTTGAGCTCTGCATCTGCCTATTTTCTAGGTAGTTCCCCTTGACAACTCAAACGTCTATGGGGATCATGATATGGTATCTCTTCTAGCTAAAATCTCAGAGGTTCATGGCAGAGTGTAGTACTCTGGAGTTTCTTCACTCACCTCTTCCTTAGGAAAGGTTGAGGACCGGTAGTCAGTCCTGGTACTTGATGACTCCATGCAGGCTTCCCAGCTTTCTTCTTCTTCAACCCTGAAGGGCCAGAGGATGAAGCCATGGACTCCCAGAGTTTGAGCATACTGCCCAGAGATATTGAGCTGAGGTCTGTGCTTTTCTATCAACTTTCAGTGTTTTCTCTCAAAAGAGCGGTTCAAACTGTGATAGTTTACTTGAAATTTTGGTTTCTGTCAGTAGGAGGTGTTTCCTGGATGCATCTACTCAGCCATCTTGTCCTATCTCCACAGAGTTTCTCTGCTGGATTCCTGGTCTTAGGACACAAAATGGGAAATTCCGTGGTGGGTCTTCCAAAGGTTGGGTCTGATCAAATATGGCCTCTGTACCTGCAGGCTTCAGATATGAGCTGTGCCAAGGCTCTGGAGGTTCACTGCAGAGACCTTTTCTTTTTAGGGAATTACACTTAGGCATTCTTTTAGGGTTGTTATACCAGTGACTAATTCTCTTAGTTTTCTTAATCTTGGCTTCACTTTCACCTTTATTCCTGAGGATATTTTCACAGAATGCAGGACTCTAAGTTGACAATTCTTTTTTTTTTTTTTAAATGGAGTCTTGTTCTGTTACCGGGCTGGAGTGCAGAGGCACAATCTTGGCTTACTGCAACCTCCACCTCCCAGGTTCAAGCCATTCTCCTGCCTCAGTCTCCCGAGTAGCTGGGATTGCATGTGCACGCCACCACACCCAGTTAATTTTTGTGTATTTTTAGTAGAGACAGGGTTTCACTATGTTGGCGAGGATGGTCTTGAACTCTGGACCTCGTGATCTGCCTCTCTCGGCCTCCCTAAGTGCTGGGATTACAGACGTGAGCCACCGTGCCCAGCTGTTGACAATTCTTATCTGTCAGAACATGGAAAATGTTGTGCCACTGTTTTCTTGGCCTTTGTAGTTTCTGATAAGCTTTTCTGTTGATGAAATTGTTTGACCCTATAGAAAATGCATCATTTTTCTCTGACTATTTTCAGGACTTTTCTTTGTTTTTACTTCTCAGTTGTTTGATTATGTTGTATCTTGGTGTGGATTTCTTTAAGATTTCTCTGTTTGAGCTTCACTCAGCTTCTTGAATCTGTAGGTCATTTTCCTTTTGCCAAGTTTGAAAAAATTTCAGCCACTATGTCTTTGAATACCTTATTAACATAACCCCTTTTCTCCTCTCTTTCTAAGACTCTAATAACATAAATGTTAGGTTCTTTTGTTATAGCGCTATAAGTCCCTGAGGATCTGCTCATTTTTTTAAGCCTATATCTCCTTGTCATTCAGATTGGGTAATTTCTATTATTCTGTTTTCAAATTTACTGATTATTGCCCCCTTCTTCTTCATTGTTTTAAACCCCAACATGCTTTGTTAAAATTTTTGCTTTAAATCATCAGTTATCTTCCAAGGAGAGTAAAATCATTAGAAATGCATTTTATGTTTTCCCACATAATTACTATTTCCAGTGCTTTTCATCCCTTTGTATAGATACATATTTCCATCTGATATAATTTTCTTTCTGTTTAAAATACTTCCTTTAACATCTCTTGTAGTCTAATTCTGTTGTTGATGGATAATTTCAGGTTTTGTACTTTATAAAGGTAATTATTTCACCTTCACTTTTAAAACATATTTTCACTGCTTCTAAGAGTCTAGGCTGACAGGGTGCTTTTTTTCTTCATTCAGTACTTGAGATATGTTGTTCCACTATCTTCTGCCTTGCATTATTTCCAGTGAGAAATATGTTGTAGCTCTTATCTGTTACTCTCTATATAATGTATTTCTTTTCTCATGAGCTGTTTCTAAGAATTTTTAAAGTAAATTATTTTCAATAATTTAATTATAATGTACCTTGATATTTCTTGGTGTTCATGTTTCTTGTGCATGGTATCCATTCAGCTTCTTGGAACTACTGTTTACTTTTTAGGCAGGCTAGTAAATCCAGTCCTTGATAGTCTGTCTTGGTCAATAGCAGAAGTCCTGCATTACTAATTTGTAGAGGTCTTCAGCCATTTCTTATGTGTAGCTAAGCTTGAGAACTGCGTGGTGATAGACAGAAGTGAACAAATAATAAAGTAAAATGGCTAGACTTTGATCATTGAGTGGAGGTATGGAGGTGGGTGGGAGGTAAAATGTGATTAAAGAAAATGAAGAGACAAATAGGTTTATTGCCTCAGTAACTGTGAAGTGAGAAAGATGTTGAAACACAGAACTCTATCATCAATATAGTTTTAAGAAATGGTAAAAACTAAATTTGAGATACCTGAAGTCTGTCCAAGCAGAGTCATTTTGTTCAGGAAGACCTATTGGCCATTAGAACTGTTCATTCTTTGGGGATGTAAATACACACATTTTTGGATTTTTAAATAATCTCCATTAGCTTTAAATCATTAATGATTTTCTTCTTGGGTCTTTGGAGGGGCAAATTTTGAATCTTCCCCAGCCTGATATTGTGGAAAGGGCACAGGCACCAGAAGCAGAGGAACCTAAATTCAAATTTCAGCTTAATGATCTTGGGCAAATCCATTTGACTTGGCATTGACTTTATCTTCCAGCTATTCTCATTTTAAGTATCTTTCTGAAACTACTCTCTAAGATATCAGGCTGATACTTAAAAGAAGGCAAATTAGGGATGTCTTTTCAAAACACAGTTTTAACATTCATGGCAAAAGTAAGGTGCTAGATTATGGTGATAGTAACATGAGTGTATATTTTATACATTAATTGGTTGGTTCACAGTCACCAAATTTTATACATTAATTATATGCAGTTTTTGACACATCAATCATACCACAATAAAGTCTGGAAGGAAAGATTAAGATGCTGGAGAAAGACTGGAATAAGGAGGATGTCATAAAGCTCATCCTGTGGACCTAGCAATCACTTTTTTAAAAAGTCTTACAGGAGGCTATCATCCTTAGCAAACTAACACAGAAACAGAAAACCAAATACCTCATGTTGTCACTTATAAGTGGGAGCTAAATAATAAGAACTTATGAACACAAAGAAAGAAACAACAGACAGTGGGGTCTACTTGATAGGGGAGGGTGGGAGGACAGAGAGGGGCAGAAAAGTTAACTGAGCTTAATGCTTAGGTGATGTAATAATATGTGCAACAAATCTCCGTGACACATATTTATCTATGTAATAAACCTCCACATGTACCCCCAAACTTAAACTAAAAATTTTTAAAAAGCCTTACAGGTAAAACAATTATCTGGTAATAAAATACAAACACTCTCTCTAAAGACTTCCTTTAAAAGTCTTCAAGGAAGTTTTTAAAAAAGAGATATTTATCCGTGTTTAAAAAATAAATATGAGCCTTGATTGAAAAATGGACAATTATCTGAACTTAGTAAAATGTGACACCCTCCAAACATCTGGCATGGGAAAATAAATAGGTTTTTTGTATCAGTAGATGGCTTAGCTTAGGAAAAATACAGCTAAATAATTTCTGTAAAGCTTGAAGTACCTATTTTGAAATGTTTGAGATATTATTTGTTTGGTGATGGGTTGGGGGTGGGAATATGGAAATCAGATCTAAGGATGACATGACATTGTTAGTAATAAAGGTATTTAAAATAGGACTCAGGCAAGGCTATTTGCAGAGCTGCCTGACTGGTTTGAATCTGCACAGACCTATTTTTGGACTTCTGTTTGTAACTCATGGTAATTTACAGAGTAAATGGCTCAGGATGTGCATAAGGGAACAACAGCCTATATAGATTTCAGGGGACTAAATGGAAATCTTCCTCTTTGACACAGGAAAATTGGCATATGATGAATAGCTGACGGCTGGATTTTTATGCTCTTGCATAAAATTCAATTTAATTTTCTTTAGGTTTTAAATCAACTCATTGATAATGTGTTAAAATGAAGAAAAGGAAACATTTAGCCTTTGGGAATGTATTTACCCTTCAGTAGATGCTATTTAATTGACAAGATTTAACTTACTTGAAATATTAAATTACTTTCTATGACTACAATATTCACCATTACTATAGAAATGAACACTAAAATGTTTGAATGTGCACATAGGATATCAAAAAAGTGCATTTATTGAGTACCTGGTATGCCTCAGGCATTGTGATAAACTATTTATATACGTTATTTCATTTCATTTGTATTCCAATTCTACTTCCACTTAACAACCATTTCACCATTAAGCAAATCATTTCATGTCTCTGATTTTTTTCGTTTTCTCATCTCTACAGTAGGAACTTTAAAAAGTGTCTTGCTTTCTGGTTCACTCATATATTCAAAAAACATTTACAATGTACTTATTATATGCCAGTAGTTGTGTGAGATGCTGGGGATACAATGGTGAACAAGGCATCTTCCTGCCCAGAGTTTAAATGGTTTTATAAACATGATGCTGTATGTAGGAATGTAAGGGTGTATTTTTTCCAACAATTATTAAAAAATAATAACCTTTTCTCATCATCAGTCATCATTAGAGAAATGCAAATCAAAAGCACATTGAGGTACCATCTCACACCAGTTAGAATGGCCATCATTAAAATATCTGGAGACAGCAGATGCTGGAGAGGATGTGGAGAAATAGGGACACTTTTACACTGTTGGTGGGAGTGTAAATTAATTCAACCATTGTGGAAGACAGTGTGGCAATTTCTCAAGGATCTGGAAATAGAAATTCCATTTGACCCAGAAATCCCATTACTGGGTATATACCCAAAGGATTATAAATCATTCTATTATAAAGACACATGCACATGTATGTTCATTGTGGCACTGTTTACAATAGCAAAGACCTGGAATCAACCCAAATGCCCATCAATGGTAGACCGGACAAGGAAAATGTGGCACATATACACCATGGAATACTATGCAGCCATAAAAAACGATGAGTTCGTGTCCTTCGTAGGGACATGGATGAACCTGGAAACCATAATTCTCAGCAAACTGACATGAGAACAGAAAATCACACACTGCATGTTCTCACTCATAGGCAGGTATTGAACAATGAGAACACGTGGACACAGAAAGGGGAGCATCACACACTGGGGTCTGTTGGAGGGGGCTAAGGGAGGGGGCTAAGGGAGGGATAGTGAAAGGGAGGGTGGGGAGGGATAATGTGGAGAGAAATGTCAGGTATAGGTGTTGCGGGGATAGAGGCAGCAAACCACCTTGCCATGAATGTACCCATGCAACCATCTTGCATGATCTACACATGGACTCCAGAAGCTAAAGTACAATAAAAATAATAATAACCTTTTAAGGTGGCACATCTAACAAGGCTGTTACTAAGATCAACTGAGGTAATATCCAAGAAAAATACTTGATAAGTGATAAAAGGATACAAACATACTTTGATGAATATTGGAAAATGGCCTTAATATTAAATCAACAAATTCCTTATAGATAAAAAATACTTTCAGGCTAAAATTTTAAATTAATCTCTGAAAAAGTATAGTTATGATTTCATTAATTTGAACTGCAAACTATTTCTGGGATAATTGAAGTGTGCCTAATATTCATCAAAAACTGCTGTTCAGTAAGAGTGTAATGTGGGATGACGTTAACATGACGGTCTTCCTTTACAAAACAGATTTGTTGTCATGCTAGTTGAAGATACCATCAAAGTGAAGAAGTTTATGTATAATTTGGCTGAAAATATTTGTTATTCAAGGAGAGCTAATAATGCTGGATGTCAAACTCACAAGTTTGTGAAAAGGAACTTTTGAGTTGGAAGATATACTACCAAATATATAGATTAATTCATTCATTACTTCATTTATTCAATAATAAACCTCTTCAAGTCAAAAATAATTTGGAGCCCAAGAACTGACCTCTTAAAGTTCTTTAATCACCCTCTTGCAGGTAAAGGAAGGCCATGAAGGCTGGGGGCAGTTAGAAGATACAGCAAAATGAGATCATCTTTTATTGTTTCTTAATAGAAACTAGATTTTTTTGTTTTCCTTTGTTTTGGACTTTCTTCCATTTTAGTTTTCTTAATTGTCACAGATTGTATTTTGTTGTTTGAGTTTTAACCGCTGGTGTTCCTGATTTTTGCCCTTGACACACAATACTGGGGAACATGAGTAACCAGTGCAATTTTCTCCAAAGCTGAAAAAGTTTTGCAAATTTTTGCCTTTCATATACTGAATTCTACTTAAGATAAGAGTGATTAATCCAACACAAAATAGCTATAAGTTAAAGCAAAGAATATCAAACTACGGCTCACAGACCAAATCCAGCTAATAGCCTGTTTCTTTAAAGTTTATTAGAACATGGCCAGGCCCATTCATTTAAATATTATCTATGGCTGCTTTCCTATCACAACAGCAGAGTCAACTAGTTGTAATTAAGATTGTATGGACTGCAAAGTTGAAAACGTTTACTTTATAACGCTTTACAGAAAACGTTTGCCAATAGCTGAGCTAAAGCATTAACTAACTTTAAATACACATATATGATCATTTTACAGATATATATTGACTTACAACAGTTATTTGGCCATGGTAATTAATTATATCTTACATTTTTAAATCAAGTTATTTGTGAGGATTTAAAATATTCTAAGTAGGCTTTTCCTTCACAGGCAGAATTCTATCAAGTCTTTCCTCCCCCAACTTTTCACACCATCTCTAAAGCAGCAGGGAGTGCTGGTTATTTAAACATCTTAATTATAGTACTAAAGAAAGAAGTCATGATCATTTATCTCCCAATTGTTCAGCAAAATCATTGCCTTTTCAACAAAAATACTAAAGTAATCTCTACAGAATGATATAAAATAGCTGGCATATGATATCATCAAATTACATATTTCATAATTTTAGCATAACTCAACTTAAAGTTTGATATGGAGACTATGCCTTAAATTTGAAAACCCTAAATCTTATAAGGATAAGGATCATTCTAATTAATAGAATGTAATTATGAAATTTTCAAGAATAATCACAAACTATTCTGTATAAAAAATATAGTGCTATTCATTGCTTTAAAAAGGAGAAATGTCAGATCCTGCTGTTCAGCTATAGCTACTCTGCAGATACTAATTTAATATGGCAAATGCAGAAGTTATTTTTTTTAATGAGGATATATATTTATCAAGTGATTCAATGAGTCATAGCACCACTTAGTTTAGGTAATTTGTAAAGTGACTGTGACATTTGTTTGCAGGCATAGGAAGACTCCCTTTGTTCTGAAATATTTTCTTATGTATCTGTGAACCTTACTGTAGGTACACAGGGATTACATGCTGTCCTGAACAAAGTGAGACATCTTCCTGACTTTGGTCAAGTACATTTGCTTAGTTATTCTCCTATGTCAATAATTTGTTGTTCTTTGCCTTCTTCAACTGCTTCTTTTCCTTCTCTCTTCTCCTAAAGGTAGGCATTCTTCAAATTGCTTTATTAGCTCTTCTTCATTGTCTAAAAACTTCTTATTTTGATATAAATTTAAACCTAAACAGAAAAGTTGCAAAATAATACAAGGAATTTCCATATGCCCTTAGTCAAGATTCACCAATTATTTGCATTTTGCTCCATTCGTATTATTGCTCTCTCTGTGTGTGTGTCTTTGTCTTTCTCTCTCTGTCTCTCCCTGTGTGTGTGTATGTGCATGGTATTATTTTTTTGAGTCATTTAACAGTAAGTTAAAGACAATGTGCCCCTTTACCCCTATATACTTAAGTGTGTATATTCTAAGCACTAATTCCTTTTCTTACATAACCACACTATAGTTATCAAAATTAGGACATTCAACATTAATGTAATAATATTTTCTAATCCAAAGCTCATATGCAAATTTTATCAGTTGTTTCAATAATGTTCTTAATAACTGTGTTTTTCTATTGTAGGATCTCAATCTAGATCATGCATCATATTAACCATTATGCCTCTAATTTCTTTTAACTGGTATAATTTTTCTGTCTTTGTACTTTTGACCTTGGCATTTTGGAAGAGTATAGGAGAGCTATTTTATAGACTGTCCCTCAAATTGGGTTTGTCTAGTGTTTTCTCAGCAGCCATTATTTTATTCCTTCCTAGGCAACTTTTCCAGATCTCACCTGATTTCCTAGCTTCATTTTGTTATCTATATCACCAGTTTTCTTGACTTCTCTTGTCTTAACCAAGGTATAAATCATTGTTTCTATTTCTGACAATGCAACAAAGCAGCTACCTTAAAAAAAAATTAATGAAAGCCACCTAAAATAAAACATCTTGACATGTTGGGAGAAAGAATTATTTTAAATGCATAGTTGAGTCCACGAGAAAGTAACAAAACCTCACAGGACAAAAACACAGTGATAACTGGAAACAAGAGTGGGAAACTGATGCTGAAGCAGAAGCTCTGGCTACCTAAGAGTCCAATTTGGATCTGAACTAATAATCTTCAATAATTATTTTGAAAAATACGTGATAAAAGAAAGGGTGAAATGGAAAAGAATCTACCAGCAAAAGAAGATGACAAAGAAATTTGTTTACAGTGAAACTGATTTGGGCTCTGGATTGGGGAAAAAAGTCAAAAAACCCTCTTCCCTGATAATTTGAGACCATAGATTTGTTTCTTTCAGAATTGGAGTTCAAGTTTATACAAGTTACATATTTTAGGAAGTCCCAAATAAATCTGAGAAATTAAAGTGCTTCCAAATTTGCCTGGCAGAAGAAAATTTAAACCTTTCAGAAGGGTCACACTTCAGTCCTCGCAGAATTCTCTTAGATAAAACCCAATAGAATAGAAGCTCAGAATTCAAAGTTAGAAAATGCCTGGGGGAAAAAAATCTACTATGAGTAAGAATTAGCAGACTTAAACCCTCCAAAAATCAGATAGAATTACTAGCTATACACCACAAAATAAGTACATTTAAAGTGATTAAAGAATGAGAAAATAGAAGTGATAACACAGCCCAGTATAAAATATTTCCATGCAGATTAACAGCACCTAAATGCTACCTGTAGGAATAAAAAATATAGTTACTGAAATAAAAAAAACTCAGTGGATGGTTTAAATGGTAGAACAGATTCAGCTGAAGAGAGACAAGAAAGAATTATCAAGATCTCAGCACAGAGGTGTAGACATGGCAAATATAAAAGAGATTAAGAAATGGAGAATAGAGCAAGACCTAACATATTTTCAACAATAACAATGGATTAAGATCTGGATGTTGAGAAAAAAAATAACTGTCAATCTAGAATTGTAATATAGGATACATTATTATTCAAGAAAAAAGTGAACTAAATATTTTTTCAGACAAACCTGAGAGCTTACCACCAAAAAACCTTTATTAAAAGAACTTCTAAAGCACATGCTTTAAGAAGAAGAATAATCATCTCAAAGAAAGGATTGAATGCAAAAATAATAGTGAGCAAAGGAATTGGAAGACATATGGGTATGCCTAAAAAAATCATTGAATAATGATAAACTTAACTTGCATACATCCTGACTTGTTCAAGTTGAACACACTCTTTTGCTTCTCCAGCCTCCTGAAATTCCACTAAAACATATATAAAGAAATTTTTTTAATGCGTGAGTTCATAAGGACAATGCAAACAAAGAATAGAGATAGCAATTATGGAAGATGGAAAGAAAGCAGAATAAGAAGTATTAACTTGTTTAGTAGACCTGGGAGACCTGAATCTTAAGCCTTGAGAAATCTGATTTTTATCACAGAACCATGAATTGGAGGGGTGAGTTACCTGTGGAAGTAGAGGGGCATGCAGAGTTCATAATTAGAACTACTTTGGGAATTAAAACAAAACTAAAACACTTTGGAAAATAACAAGTAAGAACATAGGAGTTGAAGGGAATTAAAATGTTTTTCTACAAAACGAGATATTTAATTTAGTCTTGTAAACTGTGTATTAAAACATTAAGAAATGGAGGTAAAAATGTATAACTTCTAAGCCAGGGAAAAGGAAAACTCAATTTATAAAATGCACATATATGTAATATATATTTAAAATAGATATAGGTATTAATGAAATAGATGTAGATATAATAGATATAGATAGAGATAAGTTCTGCTATCACAAAGTCGGGGTTGTCCTACAAGATCTGATATTCAAATCATACTCAAATTTCTTATTAACCAGTAAACTCTAAGTTTTCTTTGTCACTTGGGATAAGGGTAGATTGAGTGGATTGTTGCCATCATTATTATAATGATAATAATAGCAACTCGTTGTGATAGTTGTTCTAAATTGCTTCAAAGGAAGAGTAAGATACTTTTCAGCTAAGGTTGTATAATATGAATAATAGTAAAAATACTGCTGAGGTAAGCCACAAGCTCAGCCTAGACACTATTGAGATTAGATTGTATTTGGATAAAAAATAAACATCAGGTGAACCATGCCCGCTATGTTCAGCCTCTTCTTGAAAGAAATCAAAGATATTTGTTGTTGTTTTGTCATTAGATGTTATTGCACAACAAAATCCTATCAAATGGTGAAGTTATTTCTAGGACAACCCATTAAATCATTCATTGTAGTTTTAAGTCAGATTTCAGAATTGTGAAGAAAAGCATTGGAAACAGATGTTCTATGTATTTTTAATACTTAATCCATTGAAACCAGAATATTTTATGATAAGACCTACTAGCAAGATAGGAAGCTTCTTGGAAACTTTTCTTTCCTTTTATTTATTTTAATTGATTAAAGGCTAAAAACAGAAGCTGAAACAGTTAAGTGTAGGAGTAAAAAACAAAGATGTATTATATGCCCAGGGTAAAGTGAACATAAAAGAATCTCATCATTTTCAATTTGAAAATAGCCTAAAATATAAAACTAAATTGAACCAAATTTGTCAGAAGGGGAACAGGTTGTACTTCATGGTATTGTTCTCTTTTTCATGAAGATTCTGACTACATCATTCTATATGGTTTCCATATGTGGCACGGATCTTATCATATAGCCACTATTCATCCAGTTTTACTTAGAGGAGTGATTCTCAACCCTGGTTGTGCATTGAAATTACTTGGGATGCTTTAGAAAATACTGATGCCTGGGACTTACTACCACAGATTCTGATGTAATTGGTCTGGGGAGCAATGTGAGCATTGGGCTTTTTAGTTTCCAAGTGTTTCTAATATGTAGCCAAGTCTGAGAACCACTGACGTACAGGGTTCAACTTAGGTTTCTTACAGCTTTCGCACCCCTGGCTTTCTAAGGGCTTCCTAAAATCAAAGGCCATTTCTCTGGTTAAAATTAATAATGTTGAACAAAGGATCTCCTTTTTAAAATTTCTTTTAAAATTAGTGAAGCCTGTAACTCATCTCTCTCTTAGCCTCTTCTTGTTTCCCACCCACTCTGCTTTTCCAACCATTTAAATATTTGCTGTGATCCCAGGCAGCACAAAAGGTGGACACCCAGCCCCACTTCCCTCACCATGACTCATCCTAAAAGCTGTTTGCTGAGCGAGGCTCTGGTTTTTGTTTCAGACTTCGTGCAGGGGGATCCACAACCCTATACAACAATGCCTGTTCTTGCTCAACTCCCCCTCAGTCCCCGCCCAACCTCCTACTCTCTATTCAAAACCCGCCAGAAGAAAAACAAGGCATTTGTCCCCAGCAGTTTGCAAACCAGTCATGCTTTTCCAACATACACAGGGTTACCATTCAACAACCCAGGATTCTTGAAACTAGTTCCCTAGGCATTCATCAAATACACTTGTAGCCCTCCAAAGACATTTGGAATTTTCAGCCTCTGTGATACACAGACTGAGGATGGGATAGGCCTTTCACAGTGCTTATAAAGGAAGGACTTCCAAATCTCCTAAATATACAGGACAGCAAATAGAGGCCCATTTTAGAAATATTTGGTAGGCATTTGCCCTAAACTTTTTCATGGGAGCACAGTTGCATGTTTACTGGTTAGTTACAGGGGAAAGTAGTAAGGGTTTGAGACAGGGAACTAAAGCTAGATCTGTCCAGTGGATTATGGTGAGGACTCCAGAAGCAAGAACACTGACTGGTAAGCTCCAGAACTAGAGGGTGGCTAAGAGACAATAGGTGGTAGTCCTTGCCTGACATGAGAACCATGGGGGAAGGAGAGGGGCTGAGAGATTTCTGAGGTACAGTAAAGAGGAATCCAGCACTAACAATCATCTGAAATCCAAGTGATATGGTTTGGCTCAGTATCCCCACCCTAATCTTATCTCAAATTGTAATTCCGAGGTGTTGAGGGAGGAACTTGGTGGGAGGTGATTGGATCATGGGGGGCAGTTTCCCCCATGCTGCTCTCATGATAGTTATCATGAGATCTGATGGTTTAAAAAATGGCAGTTTCCCGTGTTCTCTCTCTCTCTCTCTCTCTCTCTCTCTGTCTCTCTCTCCTGCAACCATGTAAGATGTGCCTTGCTTCCTCTTTGCCTTCCGCCATGATTGTAAGTTTCCTGAGGCCTTCTCAGCCATGTGTAACTGTGAGTCAATTAAACCTCTTGTTCATAAATTGCTCAGTTTCAGGTAGTATCTTTGTAGCAGTGTAAAAATGGACTAACACAGATAATTTGTACTGGGAGTGGGGTACTGTGATAAAAATAACCTGAAAATGTGGAAGCACCTTTGGAACTGGGTAACAGGCAGAGGTTGGAACAGTTTGGAGGGCTCAGAAGAAGAAGGAAAATGTGGGAAAGTTTGGAACTTTCTAGAGACTTGTTGAATGGTTTTGACCAAAATGCTGAGAGCGATACAGACAATGAAGTCCCAGAAGAGGTGGTTTCAGATGAAGACGAGAAACTTATTCGGAATTAGAGAAAAGTCATTCATGGTATGCTTTAGCAAAGAGACTGGCAGCATTTGCTCCTGCCCTAGAGATCTGGGGAACTTTGAACTTGAGAGAGATAATTTAAGGTATCTGACAGAAGACATTTCTAAGTAGCAAAGTGTTCAAGATGTGATCTGGATGATTCCGAAAGCATTCGGTCATATGCATTCACAAAGAGATGATCTGAAACTGGAACTTTTATTTAAAAGGGAAGCAGAACATAAAAGTCGGGAAAATTTGCAGCCTGACCTTAAAGTGGAAAAGAAAAACCCATTTACTAAGAAGGAATTCAAGCTGGCAATAGAAATTTGCATAAGTAAGATGGAGCCGAATGTTATAGTAATAACCAAAACAATTGGGAAAATCTCTCCAGGGCATGCATGTCAGAGATCTTGGCAGCAGTCCCTCTCATCTGAGGCCTGAAGGCCTACGAGGGAAAGATGGTTTCATGGGCAGAGCCACTGCTCTGTGCAGCCTTGGGATGTGGCACCTTTCATCACAGCAGCACCAGGTCCAGCTATGGCTAAAAGGGGCAAGGTGCACCTTGGGTCATGGCTTTAGAGGGAGCAAACCCCAAGCCTCAGCAGCTTCCACATGGTGTTGGGCCTACAGGAGCATGGAAAACCAGAGTTGAGCTTTGGGAGCCCCTGCCTAGATTTCAGAGGATGTGTGGAAATGCCTGGAGGTCCAGACAAAAGTGTGCTGCAGGGGCAGAGGCCTCATGAAGAACTTTTACCAGGGCCATGCAGAGAAATGTGGGGTTGAAGCACCTCAGAATCCCCACTGGGGCACTGCCTAGTGAAGTTGTGAGAAGAGGGCCACCGTCCTCCAGATCCCAGAATGGTAGATCCACCAACAGCTTGCATTGTGCTCCTGGAAAAGCACAATGCCATGGGGGCTGTACCCTGCAAAACCACAGGGTGGAACTGCCCAAGGCCATGAGAGCCCACCCCTTACATTAGTGTTGCTCAGATGTGAGACATGGAATCAAAGGAGATTATTTTGGAGCTTTAAGATTTAATAAATGCCCTTCTAGGTTTTGGACTTGGATGGCAGCTGTGGTCTCTTTGTTTCGGCCAATTTCTTCCATTTGGAACAGGAACATTTACCCTATGCCTGTATCCCCATTGTATCTGGGAAGTAACTAACTCGTTTTTTATTTCAAGGCTCACATGTGGAAGGGACTTCCCTTGTCTCAGATGAAACCTTGGACTTGGACTTTTGGGTAAATGCTGGAATGAGTTAAGTCTCTGGGGGACTGTTGGGAAGGCATGATTTGTTTTGAAATGTAAAAAGGACATGAGATTGGGAGGGGCTATGGTTTGGCTCTATGTCCCCTCAAATCTCATCTTGAATTGTAATTCCCAGGTGTCAAAGGAGGGACCTGGTGGGATGTGACTGGATCATGGGGGTGGTTTCCCCCATGCTGTTCTCATGATATTGAGGGAGTTCTCATGAGATATGATGGTTTAAAAGTGGCAGTTTCCCCTGTGGTATCTTTCTCTCTCTTTCTCTCCTGCCACCATGTAAGATGTGTCTTGCTTCCCCTTTGCCTTCTGCCATGATTGTCAGTTTCCTGAGGCCACTCTAGCCATGTGGAACTGTGAGTCAATTAAACCTCTTTTGTTTATAAATTATGCAGTCTCAGGTAGTGTCTTTATAGCAGTGTGAAAATGGACTAATACACTAAGTAGGACAGTAGTTACCATTGGCTCAATCTCTAGGCAGAGAAGAAGACTTTCACTTTGCTCTTTGAGAATGGGGTGGTGTTTGAGATGGTGGCAGTAGAGTAGGAGAAGAGTATGGTAGGGCCCTAAACCTCAAGAGAATTTGTCGGGGATCCCTTAAATATCATTATTTGCATGTCTTTCGTCTCAATTCAAGATTTTGCTGTGAATATTTGAAAAGTTACTTAACATTTAGAGTCTCAGCTTTCTCATCTTTAAAATGAGTGAAGTAATACTTGTGCTATGGACTGAATGTTCGTGCCCTCTCAGAAACTCATAGGTCAAACTATAATCCTCAATGTAATGATATATGGAGGTTGGGCCTTTGGGAGGCAATTAGGACATGAGGGTGTAATCCTCATGAATGGGATTAGTGATCTTATAAGAGGAGGCCAGAGCCAACTTGCTGTCTTTTCACCATGTGAGACACAGGAAGAAGTCAGCTGTCTGCAACCCAGAAGAGGTCCTTCACCAGAACTGGATCATGCTAGCACTCTGGTCCTGGACTTCTTGCCTCCAGAATTGTAAGAAATGAATTTCTATTGTTTATGTTACCCAGTCTATGGTATTCTGTTACAGCAGCCTGAACTGACTAAGATAACTTGCCTCTCAAGAGTATGATACAGATTGACATCAATGTAAAGCAATTAAATAGCATCTTGATAGAGTTTATGCATACATGGTTTCAATTCTCCCTTTCTTTGTATCCATGCCTCATTGCAATGTGACTTTGTAATTTCTTATATCAAAAGGAGAAGTCTCTCTCTTTAACCTTCGAGCCTGGGCTTGTCTTTTTACTTGCTGTGGACAATGGAATGCAACAGAATTGTTCTGTATGTAGGCTTTAAGAGGCCCTGCACATCTCCTTCTGCTCTCTTACAACACTGTTGCTGTCATGTAAACAAGCTCAGGCTAGCCTGCTGGAGGATAACAAGCATATGGCTCTGTTGCCCCAAACATCTGAGAGGACAGCCAGCCAATCCCCCAGAGCATAACCAATTAGCTGACTGAAAGTTGTTTGTAGAGCCAGGTAAAACCAGAAATGTCCAGTTAAGCCCAGTGTCTGTTGCCAACTCAAATTTTGAGATAAATTAAAAATTGTTGTTTTAAGCCATTGGGGTAATTTTTATGCTGAAAAAGCTGATACAGTCCCTGGCACAGCATAAGCACCCAATGATGATAGCTGCTGTGATTAATAATAATATTAACTGAGTGCCAGGTGAAATACCTACAGCCAAATGAGCCTCACAGTTATAGATTGCCTGTTATAAACAGTAGTACCTGTACAATGTAAGCTTTTAAAATCAGTTACAATATTTAAAAATGGGGAGAGTTGACATAAAATCAGCAAACCCAGCTTTTCTTCTCCAGGCTACAATTGCAAGATCTGAGTAGTTGCTGCCCTTGAAATGAGGAAATTTCTCCCTAGATGCTCAGTTTTCCCTACTCTCTGTGGTTTCTGAGACACAATTATTCACTCAGAAGTATTAATTCAATTTCTCATACATAGCAGGCATTGTTCTAGGGTCTGAAGATATAGTGACAAAAAAGAAAACAAACTTTCTACTTTCCTATGGAGTTTGCAAGTGTATGACAGCTGTGGACCGATGGGGATTATACAGAGGCTAGAAAACAGGCCATATCCTTGCACAAATTTTTTATTTTGCTACAGGAAGCCAACAATAAAAGCATTTTTAAGTTATTTATAAAAACAGGACACTTTAAGAAGAAAGAAGAAGAAAACCATTTGCTGAACCACAGATGGTTTGTTGAGAAGGATATTATGGCCTCATCTAAGCTTAGAGCAGGCTAGATAATTATTTGTTACTGGGGCCGTCCTGTGCATTGTAGAATATTTGGCAGCCTCCTTGGCCTCCACCTACTAGATGCCAGTAGCACCTCTCAGTTGTGCCAACCAAATCTGTCTCTAGACATTTCCAACTGTCCCCTATGGGGCAAAATTGTCCCTGTTTGAGAACTAATGACATAGAGTGAAGGAGTAATGCAATGGGTAAAAGCTGAAGAAGTAAAGGTTTTTGTTTGTCAGCTGTACTGGTTGGGGTAAAGCTAGCTTCTGTAACAAAGGAACCCTCAACCCTTAATATGGAAATTATTTCTCACTCATAGAATAGTCCAATATGGTACTCCAGGC
This sequence comes from Cacajao melanocephalus, assembly GCA_963573385.1. Classification (NCBI taxonomy): domain Eukaryota; kingdom Metazoa; phylum Chordata; class Mammalia; order Primates; family Pitheciidae; genus Cacajao; species Cacajao melanocephalus. The sequence goes on along the minus strand of CAUYLG010039383.1, from coordinate 24,131 downwards.
TACCCAGTAGTCTACACTGCTTCTGAAGTTTCTATATTCATTTGCATCAAGCCAGGAGATGAGGAAAGAACATGGAGGATAGCACTATGGTTTTTTTTTGTTTTCTAATGGGCAATGCAGGACGTTGTATATGTCAATTCTGCTTATATGACACTGGCTAAAACTGATTCATGTGGTCTTATCAGGGGTTGGGAAAAGTTAGTTCTAGTTAAGTGTTCAGGAAGAAGAGAAAAGAGGTTTGGTGAAGAGCTTTCAATTTTCTACATCACTTTTACACTAAACTATATTGGTCACCACAGAGGACATTTCTATAGGAATTATAAACATAAATCAATAAACCTTGATCACCACAGAGGAGATTTCTATAGGACTTATAAATATAAATTGATAAACCTTGAACCTTTCATTGCATTCTTCATTTTAAGGGGATTTACTGACCTTCATACTAACAGCTCAGTGCTAATAGAAGTTGTTAGAAGTAAGACAAGACCAATTTAAAATCCAAAATCAAAACAATGTATTTATGTATACAAATGTCGGAAGCAGGCATAAAGACTCTGTTTCTGAAAGTAGCAATAGAGAATTAGAGAAACTCCTTATGGGCCATCAGAAAGGCAATTTACTTACTTATGGGGGGAAAAAAGAATGTTATTTTTGGCCCAAAAAACAATGGGACTTCCATCCACTGCCTTTGAGTAAAACTCCTATACTATGGTCACATGAGTGCACATTTATGCTATGACATTTCCACATATGAGAAAAATGTTTTTTATCTAAGTATCACTAGGAAAAATTACTGTCATGTGAGTAAATTAAAATTGGAAAAGTTTTTAGTATACTTTTTATCCCTTCCCTGTATCTTACAGGTGTAAGGCATACAGAAAAATTGAGGAGCATTGTTGTGCTATCTAGAACCTTTTAATACTGTGCAGAAACAATATCAAACAAATATGTAATGTGAGATGTGAGTCCCCGTCCTTCTGCTGTGTTTGGTATGAAATCTGTCCAATTTTTTCCAGCATCTCGTTCTCATTATTGTTATTTATATTAAGCACAGAAATGATTTTTCATATGATGTTTCTCTTCTGCTGTTCATTCTGAGCAGTGGGTGATGGGAGTAATAAGGAATATGCTAACTCATTTTAGAATCTCTTTAATTTTGTAATTCACCACCCCCAGCAAGGCAGAAACAGATTTTTAACAGCTTCTGTGAAATTATTTTAATATCTACAAACTGAGGCTCAGTGCCTCAAAAAAATATCAACTTCTTAAAATCCCCTTTTCCTGGTTGAGTTGAAGATCTATACTTCATGTTGTTTTAATGTCGATGTGCAATCATCTCTTCTAATTTTGTCACACAGTGTGCTCTACAGGAAGTCCCCATTGCAGGAGATTTATGAGACTCCTAGGGAGGGATTCAATCAGAAATCGAGGAATTTAAATGAGCAGTGGGATTGGAGTTCTCTACCTTTACTTGTTTATTAGAGTTTTCTTGAAAAATCTCTTACTTCAAACTTCCATATTAAACAAGAAAAAAACAGAATCTATGATTTCCTGGCCTTTATTATTAAGAATAATTTGTAGTACACTAAACTTACTTCTTTAAAATAATCCCTTCCCATTCCTAAAGTAGTTTTATAAGTGCAGATGCCCAGGATAACAAATTAACAGAGATTTTTTTCCTTGTTATATCACAGGAGTTTCTCTTTGCTTTATGCACCTCTAAAGAATGGCTCATGCAGAGTCTAAAATAACAAACTATGATGCAACATTTTAACAATAAAACTGTTAGGGATAATGTTATCTATATTTCACTACACTCCTACTACAATATGCACTTTACTAGGAACATTACATCTAGTGTGATACTTACAACTTTCTGAGTTTGTTGCTACTGTGCATATTTTATAGAGGAGGAAACTAAGGCTCAGAAAAATTAAGAAGCTTGGCAAGAATCACACAGTGGTTATTTAGTGGCATAATATTTGGATCTAAGTTGATATTCTGCTATGATCTATATATTTTTCAGTTGTCCACTAGTGTTGGAGCTCCTTTCCTTCTACATGTGAGGATATTTGGAAGTAGGTCATTGAGAAAAATAATTATGTCAATGGGTAGTGCTGAAATCCATTAGCAGACTTTTCCTTAAGCTAGAGTTATCTTTAAAGGCAGATGATGTTCTTTTGGAGTTCCACAACTCTGCCATTCAAAAATAGCCACTTCCTTGTTTGGATATCTCTCTCTCTGAAAAAGTAGAGGTCAATTCCCATGCTAGGTTGAAATTTTGGAGAATGCCATGAGGAGCTCCTCTACTCAATGCTTTTCCCTTAGCTTGCAACTCTTTTTGTTTAAAACAGCTCTCAGTACTACTCACCATCCTCATCTCTCCCAGTAGTATTAAATTTAATTACAGTTGGCCTTCCCTATTGGAGGGTTCTACATCCATTGATTCCAACTCAGGATCAAAAATATTTGAAAAAATTTTCGTCTGTACTGAACATATATAGACTTCTTTGTCATTATTCTATAACAGTATGATGTAACAACTATTTACAAAGCATTTACAGTGTATTAAGTATTATAAGTAATCTAGAGATGATTTAAAGTGTACTGGAAGATATGTATAGGTTATATACAGATACTATGCCATTTTATGTAAGGGCCTTAAACATCTACAAATTTTGGTATCCACAGGAGGTCTTGGAACTAATCCACCTTAGCTATCAAGGGATGACTGTACTTAAAATTATTTCTTAGATGTTTGAAACTTCTATTTTATTTATTGATTATTAACGAAGTAAATGAAAATTAATACTTGCTAATGTACATTCAAAAATAAAGCTTTGATTTATTTTACTAGCATGTTTAATTTTATACTACCAGAAATATTTCACATTGACACTGCTCTCAATATTTTCTTTCTTTTAAATAACTTTTACTTTTTCTAGTTTCCAACTTTTATTTTAAGTTCAGAGGTACATGGGCAGAATGTGAAGGTTTGTTACATAGGTAAATGTGTGCCATGGTGGTTTGCTGCACAGATCATCCCATCACCCAGGTATTAAGTTCAGCATCCATTAGCTATTCTTCCTGATCCTCTCTCTCCTCTTACCCACTGCCCTCTAACAGGCCCCAGTGTGTGTTGTTCTTCTCTACCGCCATGTGTAATGGCTAATATTGAGTGTCAGCTTGATTGAAGAATACAAAGTATTGTTCCTGTGTGTGTCTGTGAGGGTACTGCCAATGGAGATTAACATTTGAGTTAGTGGACTGGGAGAGTCAGACCCATCCTCAATCTGGGTGGGCACCATCTAATCAGCTTCCAGTGTAGCTAGAATAAAAGCAGGCAGAGGAACGTGGAAGGACTAGACTGGCTAAGTCTTCTGGCCTTCATTTTTCTCCCCTTGCTGGATGGTTTCTGCCCTCTAACACTGACTCCAAGTTCTTCAGCGTTTGGACTCTTGGAATTACACCAGTGATTTGCTAGGGGCTTTTGGGCCTTCAGCCACAGACTGAAGGCTGCACTGCTGGCTTCCCTACTTTTGAGGTTTTGGGACTCAGACTGGCTTCCTTGCTCCTCAGTTTGCAGAGGGCCTATTGTGGGACTTCATCTTGTGATAATGTGAGTCAATTCTCTTAATAAACTCCCCTTCATATATTCATCAATCCTATTAGCTCTTTCTCTTTAGAGAACCCTGACTAATAACGATTTTTCGTACGGGGAGTGCTTCTAGAACAACAGACTTTTAAGGATGGAGTTCTTTAGTTGGTTTTGGAGTTTCTGGAGTTGGCTACTTAATCCAATTAGACCCCAGAATTCTAAGGGCTCTACTTCTAATAGTATGAAGAACACTGATAGTCCTTGGCATGAACTGTTTAGAGAGTTAGGTAAAATAAATGCATTTGATACTCCTGATTCACTGCTCATGAGAGGCAAGGAGTTTAGTGACTCTATACATGATATCTTTGACTTTATGTGGAGAACCAAGAAATATAATGAAGTTGGTTTGTTGCTTCTAAGTTCACTGGACAAAGTAATGAAAGAAAACAATGAACTGAGGGATTCTAACTCTCGGCTCCAGAAGCACATACTGAGCCTCAAATCTTCTAAGATTGCCCTGAGTGAAAATCTTAGCTCCTGTAAATAAAGAGCTGAAATTCTGGAAAGTCACACACATGGCCTTATCATGCGATTGGCTGACCTTCAATGAAAGGTGCACACACAGCCTTGCAAGGTGTCTACTGTTAAAGTGAGGGCATTGATTGGAAAAGAATGAGACTCTGCAACTTGGAATGGGGATGTGTGGGAGGACCTTGGTGAAGCTGGGGACACTGAGCTTGTAAACTTTGATAAACTATTTTTGCCCAAGGAAATACCTTCCCCATCCCCAGTGGTGGCAACATCCCCTCCCATACCCACACTGCCAACAGCCTTTCCACTTCTGTCTGAGGAGATTAAGCCTGCACTGCCTGAAGCAACAGTGATGTCCTCCCCTGAGGCAGTTGCCAGGCAAGACAATGTTGATTTTTCTCAGGACCCACCCCTGACATCCCTGTTTGCTTCTAGACCTACAGCTAGACTAAAGTCCTGGTAGGTCTCTAGAGGTGAGATTCAGAGTGTGACCCATGAGGAGGTGTCCTACACTCCAAAAGAATGGCTTGAGTTTTCTAATTTATATAAGGAGAAATCTGGAGAACAGACATGGGAATGAATATTAAGGGTGTGGGATGATGGTGGAAGGAACATAAAGTTGGATCAGGCTGAATTTATTGATTTGAGCCCACTAGGCAGGGATTCTACATTTAATATTGCAGCTCGGGGAGTTACAAAAGGTTCTAATAGTTTATTTGCTTGGTTAGCTTAAACATGAATCAAAAGATGGCCTTCTGTGAGTGAGCTGGAAATGCCTGATCTCCCTTGGTATAATGTAGAAGAAGAATCCAAAGGCTTAGGGAGATGGAAATGCTAGAGTGATTAGTCACTTTAGACCACCTCATCCCAGCAGGGGGAAGGGTCCAGAAGACATACCTTTTACCAATACTTTCTGAAATAGATTTGTGAGGGCAGCACATGCGTCCTTGATGAACTCTGTGATTGCTCTTCTCTGTATGCCAGCTTTTACATTGGTAATTGCAGTCATGCAATTATAAAATTTAAATGCAATGGGAATAATTGGATCCCTGGTGGCAGGGGCCCAGTGGTGGCACTCAAGCATTAAAGGCAAAGTGGGCATAGTTACTGTATTGGACAGCAGAAGCAAAGCAGCAATCAGAATAGTCTGACTTGTATAGAGCTCTGGCATTGGCTAATTAATCATAGTGTTCTTAGAATTGAAATTGATGGGAAGCCTACTGCATTCTTACTTCATTTATGTAAGCAGAAAACTTCCAGGTTGAGTGGACAAAAGACTAATTTGAATTATAAAAACAGATAATCATGGCCCCTCAATCAATTTTCAGACTTGAACCAGTTTTTAGACCCAGAACCCCTTGAATGAAGGAGATGCTGGATCCCGTTAAAGGAAGGACCCCACTACACTACCAGTTTATACTGTTAATCATTCTCCTATCCTTCCCCAAGGAGACCTCCAGCCTTTTACCAAGGTAACTGTGCACTGGGGAAAGGGGAATGATCAGACCTTTCTGGGACTACCAGATGCTGGCTGTGAGCTGACATTGATTCCAGGGGACCCAAAACTCTTTTCTGTAGGCCAAAACATCATTGTGGTCCTCCAGTTAAAGCAGGGGCTTATGGAGATCAGGTAATTAATGGAGTTTTAGATCAGGTCTGACTTACAGTGGGTCCAGTGGGTCCCTGGACTCATCCTGTGGTCATTTCCCGTGTACCAGAATGTATAACTGGCATAGACATACTTAAAAGCTGGTAGAATCCCCACAGTGGCTCCCTGACTGGTAGGGTGAGGGCTATTATGGTGGAAAATGCCAAATGGAAGGCATTAGAGCTACCTCTAGCTAGAAAAACAGTAAATCAAAAACGACATTGCATCCCTGGAGCGATTGCAGAGGTTAGTGCCAAAATCAAAGACTTGAAAGATGCAGGGGTGGTGATTCCCACCACATCCCCATTTAACACTCCTATTTGGCCTGTGCACAAGACAGTTGGATCTTGGAGAATGACAGTGGATTATTGTAAGCTTAACCAAGTGATGACTCCAACTGCAGCTGATGTACCAGATGTGACTTCATTGCCTGAACAAAGTAACACATCTCCTAGTACCTGGTATGCAGCCACTGACTTGGCAAATGCCTTTTTCTCCATTCCTGTCCATAATCCACACTCCTTCCCCTAGGTGCTCTGTCCCAGGGACATGAGAGTTCTATCTATAAGCCCCTCAGTGGAGTGCTGGAATTCCTGCAGGGAGGCCCTGCCCAGTGACGAGGAATGGATCTAAGTCCCACCTAAAGAATCAATTTGCCCATAATCTGCCACAGCCACTGTGCTGCACTATGGGGAGTACCACCCAGGCCAAACTGCCCAGCCTCCCTGGCACTGGCAGGGGAAAACTGCTGACTAGAACCACAGTGATGGTGGTCATCCCTTGCCCCAGGAACTCAGTCATCTTAGGCAGACTCCAGGCTGCTGTGACTGGCCAGTGGGGATTCCAACTAGTGGGTCTTAGCTTGCAGGGTTCCATGGGAGTGGGACCCACTGAGTGAGGTTATTTGGCTCCTTGGCCTCAGCCCCCTTTCAATAGGAGCGGAAGGTTCTCCTGCCTCACTGGAGTTCTGAGAGCTGCTGGAGTATGTAAAAATTCCTACAGCTCAGTGCTTGCCTGAACTGCTGCTGACTAGAGCAGCTGCCATGGGTCTGCCCAGTTTTGTGCTTGAGACCCAAGGCCCTGGTGGTGTAGGCCTTCAAAAAATCAATGAATCCAGGGATGTGTTGTGTACCCATGTAAATGGGCTAAATGCCCCAATTAAAAGACACAGAATGGCAATCTGAATAAAAAGACAAGACCTATCAGTGTGCTGTATTCAAGAGACTCATCTCACTTGCAAAGATACACATAGACTCAAAAGAAAGAATCCGAAAAAAATTTACTGAGAAAATGGAAACCAGAAAAAAGCAGGGGTTGCAATCCTAGTTTCTGACAAAATAGGCTTTAAAACAACAAAGGCCAAAAAAGACAAAGAAAGGCATTACATAAGGGTAAAAGATTCAATTCAACAAGAAGAGCTAACTATCTTAAATATATATGCATTCAACAGAAGAAGGTATGAGCACAAAATATGTGATGGAATGATCTGTGCAGCAAACCACCATGGCAATATGGTTTATTCTTTCCATAAAGGAATAACAGATGGTGGCGAGGTTGTGGAGAAATAGGAATGCTTTTACACTGTTAATGGGAATGAAAATTAGTTCAACCATTGTGGAAGACAGCGTGGTGATTCCTCAAAAATTTAGAACCAGAAATACCATTTGACACAGCAACCCTATTATTGGGTACATACCCAATGGAATATAAATTATTCTACTATAAAGATACATGCACACATATATTTATTACAGCACTATTCACCATAGCAAAGATACGGACTCAACCCAAATGCCCATCGATCATAGACTGGATAAAGAAAATGTGGTACATATACACCATGGAATACTATGCAGCCATAAAAATAAACAAGGTCATGTCCTTTGCAGGGACATGGATGAAGCTAGAAGCTATTATCCTCACCAAATCAGTGCAGGAACAGAAAACCAAACACCATATGTTCTCACTTATAAGTGAGAGCTGAACAATGAGGACACATGGATACAGGGAGGGGAACAAAACACACTGAGACCTGTCAGGGGAGGGTTAGGGGGTAAAGCATTAGAGAAAAGAGTTAATGCATTCTGGGCTTAATACCTAGGTAATGGGTTGATCTGTGCAGCAAACCACCATGGCACAGGTTTACCTATGTAACAAACCTGCACATCACACACATGTGCCCCGGAACTTAAAAACATAATGTTTAAAAATTTCTTTTTATCTTTGGTTTTCATCAGTTTGACTATGATGTATCTAGGTGTGATTTTGTTGATATTTATTTTTCTTTGGGTTCTCTGAGATTCTTGGATAAGTATCTTAATATCTTTCATTATTTAATAAAAGTATCAGGGCTTATATCTTCACATATCTGTTTAGCCCTATTCCTTCTTCTTTCTTTTCCTCCCCTTCCCTCTCTTGTCCTCTCCTTTCCTCCCATCTCTTTCTGGGACTAGAGGTTAGAGCATTTGATACTGTTCCACAGTTTTTGGATGACATTTTGCATTTTTTCATGTTTTTATCTCTATCTTTCTGTTTAGATAATTTATATTAACATATCTTCCAGTTAACTGAGTTTGTCCTCAAAAGTGCCTAGTTCACTGATGGGTCCACTGAGGAAATTCTTGGGTATCAGAAACAAAAATAAAAAGATTGTTCATCGTGACTAAGTGGATTTATCCCTAGGGTGCAAGAATGGTTCAACATATGCCAATCAATCACTGTGACATGGCATATCAAGAGAATGGAGGATAAAAACCATATGAACATTTCATTTGTTCCAAAAAAGGATTCAATAAAATTCAACATCCTTTCATAATACAAACTAAAAATACTGTGTATAGAAGGAACATATCTCAACATAATAAAAGCCAGTTATGACACTTCCACAGCTAGCATCATACTGAATAGGGAAAAACTGAAGGCCTTTCCTTTAAGATCTGGAAAAAGATAAGGTACCCACTTTCATCACTGTTATTCAACATAGTATGGCAAGTCCTAGCTAGAGCAATCAGACAAGAGAAATAAATAAAGTACATCCAAATTGGAAAGGAAGAAGTCAAATTATTCTTGTTTGCAGAGGATATGTTCTTATATTTGGATAAACACAAAGGCTCTACCAAAAAAACAATTCCAACTGATAAATTCAGTAAAGTTGCAGGATACAAAATCAAATGGGTGGCATTTCTATATGCCATCAACAAACAGTCTGAAAAAGAAATCATTAAAGTAATCCCATGTATCTTAGCCGCAAATAAAATAAAATACCTAGGAATAAACTTAACCAAAGAAGTAAAAGATCTCGACAATGAAAACTATAATACATTGACAGGGACACTAAACAATGGAAAGATATTCCATATTCATGGATTAGAAGAATCTATATTATTAAAATGTCCATACTACCCAAAGTAATCTACGGATTCTATGCAAGCCCTATCAAAATATCAATGTCATTCCTCAGATAAATTTCTAAAGTTATATTTCTAAAATTTACATGGAACCACAAAATACCCAGAAGAGCCAAAGCTATCCTGAACAAAAGTAGAGGAATCACAATACTTGACTTCAAATTATACTACAAAGCTAACCAAACAGCAAACAAAACCAAACATAACCAAAACAGCATGGGACTGGCAGAAAAAGAGGCACATAGACTGATATGACAGGATAGAGAACCCAGAAATAAATGTGTACATATACAGTGCACTCATTTTCAAAAACGTGCCAGAACATACATTAGGAAAAGGTCAGTCTCCTCAATAAACGGTGCTGAATGTCCATATGCAGAAGGATAAGGCTAGACCCCTATGTCTTGTCATACACAAAAATCAAAACAAAATGTACTGAAGATTGAAATTTAAGGCTGCAAACTATGAAACTACTGAAGGAAAACAGTGGGGAAACACTCCAGGACATTAGTCTGTGCAATGATTTCCCACAAGCACAGACAACCGAAGCAAAAATGGACCAGTTGGGACACATTAAGTTAAAATCTTCTTCACGTTCAAGGAAACAACAAAGTGAAGAGGCAACCTACAGAATGGGAGAAAATACTTGCAAACTACCCTTCGCCAAGTAATTAATAACCAAAATATATATGAAGTTTGAACAACTACAGGAAAAAATCTGATTTTTAAATGAGCAAAAAATCTGAATTGATATTTCACAAAATAAGACATAAAAATGGCAAACAGGTATATGAAACGGTGCTCAATATCATTGATCATCAGAGAAATGCAAATCAAAATTACAATGAGATGTCATCTCACCCCAGTTAGAATAGTTTTATCCAAAAAAAGAGGCAATAATAAATGCTGGTGAGTATGCAGAGAAAAGAGAACACTCATACACTGTTGGAGGGGATGTAAATTAATACAGCCATTATGAAGAAAAGTAAAGAAGTTCCTCAGAATACTAAAAATAGAATTATCATACAATCCAGCACTCTCACTGCTAGGGGTATATCCATATGGAAGGAAATTAGTATACAGAAGCGATAACTGCACTCTAGTGTATATTGCAACACTATTCACAATAGCCAAGATTTGGAAACAATGTATGTGTCCATCAACAGATGAATAGATAAAGAAAATGCGGTACATATATACAATGTAGTACTATTTAGCCATGAAAACAAGAAGGTCATTTGCATACTGTATGGATGGAACTGTAGGATATTATGTTAAGTGGAATAAGCCGGGCACAGAAAGACAAACTTAGCATGTTCTCACTCATTTTAGGAGGTAAAAATGAAAACAACTGAACTCAGGGAAACAGAAAGTAGAATGATAGCTACCAGAGGTGAGAAGGGTATGAGGGGTGAGGTAAGGAGAAGTGGTGATTGTTAATGGGTACAACATTATAGTTAGATAGTTACAATGGGTAAGAGCTAGTATTGGATAACACAACAGACTGACTACAGTCAACAATAATTTATTGCACATTTTAATATAAGAGTATAATTGGATTGTTTATAACACATAGAAAGGATAAATATTTTAAATGATGGCTACTCTATTTATCCTGATGTGATTATTACACATGATATGACTGTATGAAAATATCTTAGGTATGTCATATATACATACTATGCACCCACAAGATTTAAAAATAAAAAAATACATCTTGAATTCCAAAAAATTACCAATGCCATGGAGCTTTCCCTCTACATTTTCTTCTAGTAATTTTACAGTTTTGGGTTTTGTTTCCATCCTTAATCCATTTTGAGTTGATTTTTTATATGGCATGAATTGAGGATCTAATTCTATTATTTTCATGTAGATATTCAGTTTTCCCAGCACCATTTATTTTCCCATTGTTTTCTAGGCATCTTTGTTCAAATTTAATTGACCATAAATATGTAGGTTTTTTTCAGGCTCTCTTTTCTGTTCCATTTGTCTGTGTGTCTGTTTCTATGCCCATACCATACTGTTTCAATTATTAGAGCTTTGTAGTAGAATTCAAATCAAGTAGTGTGATGTCCCTGGGTTTGTCCATTTTGTTCAAGATTGCTTTCTTTATTTGGGGTCTTTTGTGGTTCTATGTAAATTTTAAAATTGTTTTTCTATTTCTGTGAAAAATGTCATTGGAATTTTGACAGGGATGGTGTTGAATTCATAGATCCCTTTGGATAGTAGGGATATTTTAATAATATTGACCATATGGATTACCCTGGACCCTAGGTCCCTAAAGCCAGCCTAGAAGATGAGCGTGCAAGTGGTGGCTTGGAGTTTAGGTCCATGTGGGCTAGCCTGAGTCCTGGGCCTTTGGAGCCATCATGGAACCTGGGTCTGTAGTGACAGTCCTGATGCCTGTCTCCATGGGAGCTCACCCAGCACTGAGGTCTACTGGGACAGTACTGGACAGATCTAGACCCTTGGTCTGCTGGTCTGGTCTGGAGGATGGGCCCATTGGGACTGACTTGGCACTGGGAAGGCCTTGAGACTGTGCCCACAGGTGCTGGCCTGGTTCTGGAGGCCAGGGGTGTTGCCCTAGTACTGGAGAAGGCCTGAAGCCTTGGGCTGTGTGGGCTGACCTGACTTTAGGCTGGTCTGAAAACGGATGGGTCTGGTCGCTGGAGTCACAGGGCCTGGTCTGCTGTTGGGTAAATTTGGAGCCTATATCCACAGTAGCCTGCCTGGAGACTGTCCATAGGTACTGGCCTCATGACTTAGGCTGTGGAGATCAGCCTGGAGCTGAGGATGGCCTGAAACCTAGGGAAATGGGGGCCGACTCAATGCCGGCAGTAGTTTAGAACTCAAGGTTGCCATGGCAGGCTGGCCTGGGGCAGGCCTAGAGCCTGAGCCCACATGGCAGGCTTGGAGCCTGGGGCTATGTGTTCCAACCTGGTACTGGGGTATGCCCAGAGGCTCAGTGGAGGAGTGTACAGGCCTAGAGTCTGGGGCTATGGGGATCTCCCTGGCATTGGTTTTGAGTGCATCTGGTGTTGGGTTTTGCAAAAAAGTTCAGTGCTCATTTCCTTCTCCCAAACAAAGCTATCTCTTTCCATACTATGTTGACTGAGTTTTAGGGGAGAGTATAAAACTGTCCTTCCTATGCTCTTCAATGTGTCTTTTCTTATTTCTGTTTTGTACCTCATGCTATGATCTCTCACCTGGTTTTCTCAGCTCTTGTGAAGATATTTTTGTGTGTGGACAGTTGTTCGACTTGATGTTTCTGTGGTGGGATGAGTGCTGGAAAGTCCTATTCTGTCATCTTGCTGACTTATGCCTCCTAGGAGGTTTTTTTTTTGTTTTTGAGTCAGAGTCTCTTAACTACAGTTTCATATCCTCCACAAGTTTTTTAAGTGGCACAAATTAATTTTGCCAAAAGGAATATACATCTTCTCTTATTTAACCAAATTAATTATAAAAATAGCAGGTAAATTTTAATGCTTCTTTATATAGACAATTTTTTTTCTCAAAACCACATAAAGAGTTTTGCATCTCCACTCTCCTCAGTTACCTGTGACTATGTAACAAACTTCTTCATAACTTAGTGGTTTAGAATGATGATTCATTATGATGATTCTATGTACTGATTGTGCAGTTCTTTTGCACTTTGTAGTGTTAGCTGGACTCACTTATGTGACTGCATTCAGTTAGTGCCTGGTATAATACATAATGTTCACGAAGGTTTCTTTCTCATCTCTGGACCTTAATGCTGATTGTCACCTGAGGGCCATCAATTTTACTCCATGTGGGATCTCTCTCCACATGGCAGCTCATCCTCTAGGGCCTTTCAACATATCTTTTGTATCCAGCATGACAGCTGAGACTTTCTTACAGCATGGCAACTGGGTCCCAATAGAATAAAACAATAAACTATCACTGAAGTCCCAGGCACAGAACCGGCACTGTGGAACTTCTGCTATATTATATCTGTCAAAGAAAGTCACAAACTAGCCTTGCTTCAAGAGAAGGGAAGCTAGACTCTAACACTTTATGAGAGTAACAGTATGCAAGTACAGAGAAAAAAGTAATTTTCATGACCATATTTGGAGATTATATAACATAATTCACCCACCAGCCACAACAACTCATATCCCTTCCATATGCAAAGTCCATTCAATGTCATTTTCAACAATATCACACCACTGTAGCATTAGCTCAGAGTCCAGGATCTCATCATCTAAAATTAGTTTATATGAGGATGAGGATCCTTAGGTGCAGTTTGTTGATTGCAGCTGCTCACGTATAGTTTCTCTCAAACAAGAAAACTGTAAATTAAAAATGCACATTATCTGTCCCCAACATACAAAGGGGAGATAAAAACAGGAAAATTGCAACAGACACATCCATCCAAAGGAGGAGATGGAAGGCACCCAGTGGTCACTGGCCCATAGGCCCATAGCAATTTTGAAATCCACCCAGCTACATGATGTCAGGACCCCATACTCTAGGGAACCTTATAGTTTTTCTACTAATCAAATTATAGTCTACTCCATTAAATGAAAGCTTCACCTACAATTTATTTTTTAAACAGGCTTTCTTTAAATTGGGCCATGAGTCAGAGTGCTATGGAACAATGGCCTTATGAATTTTTAAAACCCCTTTGTCTAGCCGAAAGAGGATTTTTGAGGCACTGCATTAAATCATTCAGCCTCACTTTTGATTTGATCTTGATCCTGAGGCCACAGTTTACTGGTAGCATCCTGAATTTAATAGTTTCCTCAAGTTTCTTTCAAACTAAAGTCTCTTAGTAACTGAAGAGACTGTCTTAAACCTTCTATGTTTTCTCCAAATCCTTATCAAAAACTTTAACAGTTTTTTCATTAGCCTATCTTTCGTTTGCAATACATTATACAGGGCTAAGAGAAGTCAGTTGGCATCTTCAACATTCTTTCTGAACATTTCACCAAATACATAAGTTTATTGGATTCCTTTCTATCTTCCAAGTTGCTGCAGGCAAGAGTATTGCCAAATATTCTAACAATGCATAACTGATTCTCCCTTTGCCAGTCTCCAACAGCATTTTCGTTATGGCTCTTCCACCCTCTACCCTCTGCCCAGTCTCAAAGCTAATGTCACATGTCTAATTTTTTTTTGGCAAGACCCCAGACTAGATACAAATGTCTATCCCTGTTATTTATTGATAGGTAACAAACCACCCTTAAACTTAGTGAATGAAACAACAGCTATTTACTGTTTCTTATGATTCTGCAGGTTGGTTAGTGATACTTATGTTCCATTAATGTCAGTTGGAATCACTCATGTTGTCTCATGGGCTGGGCTGGAAGGTACTAGATGGCTGCTCTTGCATTTCTGAGGTCTCAGTATTGACTGTCATTGAGGATTCAGTTCTACCCAGTGTCTTCTCTCTATGTGGCAGCTTATCCTCCTCATTCTCTAGGGCTTTTCTACATATCTTCTTTCTCCAGCAAGGCTAGCCTAGACTTTCTTATAGCATGACATCCAGGTTTCAAGAGAGCAAACATGAAATCTGTCCCTGAAGGTCTAGGCCTGGAACTGGGAAAGTCACTGGCTAGCCTACATTCAAGGGAGAGGGAAATAGACTTTACTTTTTAATGGGAGAAGTAGGAGCAGCAGGCATACGCATATGAATATTGAGGAGTAATTGCTAATTGCTGGTAACCATATTTGGGGGCTGCCTAGTACGCATTCTTTAGCATGTAGCCAACAAAGAAGAACTTAGAATTTTCAAATTTCAAGTTCAACCTTTCAAAACCTCTGAGCATATAACCTAATGTTTTGCTTCTAGGTGGAAAGAGATCCGTTATATGCACATAAATACCTTTAGGTAAATCTTATATGTGCCTAAAATTACTCTTTGAGATTGAAGTTTTAAATACACAAAGCAAGGTGGTATGAAAGTTTGCCTTTGACCTGGGAATTCAGCCAAAATCTGGTTTTCAACTTGGGCTTTGGCTGCAGCTGTTGGAAGGCTAAATAGCCTCTTGCCTACTTTAACATCACATGAAAGATCGTGCAATTACCTAGGTTGCCATTATATATACTTAGTGTTATAACAATGGTAATACAAATAATAGTACAATAACAGTAAGATAGATAGATTATTGGGATTTATAGTTAATTTCTTGATATTCACTTTCAAATATAAATACGCATTTTGAGTGTAGCATGAAGTTAAAATCTTGTTGTGTGCTTTATTTGTTGAAATTCTAACAGTCAATTGTAATACAAATGTGTATTTTTATTGCAGAAGTAAAATGCTATAATAATTAATCATGACCATGAAAGCCATTAATTTTTATGTAAAGAACAGTTATTAATAATTTTCAGAGTTAAATGAATAAGGGAAAAGGTTGACAGTTATTAGAAATATTATGAAAATGCATGAGGAAAATAACATTAGAAAGAACACATTTTCTTTTTTGTCTAATAATTATACAATTTGAACAATAAAAGACTGAAAAAAGAGATTAGATTACATATTAATTCTAATTTAGCAGAATTGTTTGGTGTATAAACACTTATAACATCAAATAAAATAACCTTTTAAGAACTTAAAGCTTAAGAATTTAAAATGTAGCTACTTACTTTCATTTAGGCAAAGCCTTAAAAAAAGCCTTATTGAGGCCGGGCACGGTGGCTCACGCCTATAATCCCAGCACTTTGGGAGGCCGAGGAGGGTGGATCACGAGGTCAAGAGATCGAGACCATCCTGGTCAACATGGTGAAACCCCGTCTCTACTAAAAATACAAAAATTAGCTGGGCATGGTGGCATATGCCTGTAGTCCTAGCTACTCGGGAGGCTAAGGTAGGAGAATTGCTTGAACCCAGGAGGCGGAGGTTGCAGTGAGTGAGCCGAGATTGCGCCATTGCACTCCAGCCTGGGTAACAAGAGAGAAACTGTCTCAAAAAAAGAAAAAAAAAAAAGCCTTATTGATAAGTCACCACATCTTGGAAGTATGATTTAAAAGGCAAATGTCTCAAGTTGAATGATGAAGAAAAAAAATTTTTTTAACTAAAAAATAAAAGGTGAATGTCAATTTTGCCACCTCAAACCATCATAAGCAGAAAAAAACTAAAAGATAGACTATAAATTAACTTAACAAATAACTTTTGATCCTAATAAAGGATGTAAAGAATACAAAGAATAAACGTTAGAGAAAAAAGAGATATTTCGATCTCATTTTGTTCTTACCATCAAATTTCAAAATAAGAGACTTTAAAATAATACATTTGAGAAGAAAATTCCTTATAGCTTTAGTTTTCAGAGCCCAAAACTTTAAAACAAAAATCCTATTTAAATTATCTCTATAGAGTGCCAATCATTTTTATGGACTTAAGAGAAAGGAATCTTGAGTCCCTCAATTTTGACATTTTAAAAATCCTAGGTACAAAGTTTCGTCTAGAAATATATTACTGAAAAAAAGTTTTCTGAATTATATTCTGCTATCCAGAAAAAGTCTAGTGATATTATTGAATATATGACCTCTATATCTTGTAAATTAGACAATTGATAATTCAGAAATTAGCAGAAGTTTCTTAAGTTTAACTACTTGGTGGATCAATATGAATTTAATTGCTTTTCTGCTTTACTTGCTTACCAAGGGATTTCTAGGTTTTACATAACCGTTAACATACCACAGCTGGTTGATAAACTATAAAATGGAAAATTATGGAATAAAATTATAACTGTGTTAAAAATCTAACAAACATATTGAAAGTTATACTAGGATCCACGATCATACAATGTTTTGTCCACTCTTTTTGGTTGTGCATTCAGAAAAAAAATTATAGAACAGCAGAAAAGTGGTGAGACACTTTCATCATTCTTCAGCAACAGACAGACTTCATGTCATATAAGAGATTTTGGAATGTAATTTTATATAGAGATGCAAGCTATTTCAGAACTGCCTTACCATGTGTTTTACAAGATGTCCAAGCGTGATGGAAGAAGCACTGCTACACACTTAAAAAGGCAGCTTAAATACAAGAAAGCTTTTATACCATACTTTGTAGATAATAATAGCATTGTAGAACTTAATAAAAACTGATGATTGCATATAGAGAAAGTCGTAAAGTTGCTTGAAGTTGTTGAAAAAATAACATTGTGCCTGGAGAATGAAAGTGTTTCTTATACAATAGCTGATGGAGAGACATTTCTATCATTCCTTTCCAGTCAAAATGCTAGGAGTTTATCCAGGCAATGAAAGCTGAAATGCAGTTGGAAATTCAGGGAAGATTTTATCTTGAAAACCAATAACTTAGTTCCAAAGCTAATTATTTTTCCCCATTCCAGACTCAAGATTTAGAAATAACATTTTTTCCAGTTCTTGTTTTAAGTAGCAAATGCATGAAAAGTTTTAGAAATAAACAGTATGATGGGACATCAATTGTATTTTTGCTTCTGAAAATATCCAGAAAGTTTCTTCTTTGAGGAGTGTATAACATTTCCATTTGTGGAACTGCTTTAATGCATCTGCATTATCACTATCAGCCAACCATCAAGACTAGGAGTTAAACAGGAGATGTCTTTACCTTAACAATTCAGTATTAGAGAGGAAGGAAAGCATAATAATTTGGTGGCAACATCACCATCAATATCTTACATTGACAAAGCTATCTAAAAATTCTTCTGTTTCTCTACCAACTTCAGTAAAAACTGGGAGACTATTTAGTATAATGGGAACAAACCAGTGCTAAGCAAATTATTGCTCTTGCACTATATTACCATATAAATATTGATATTATCATTATTGATTAATAATTATATTGTTAAGGAGTACATTATCATTATCATTACATTACATTGAACATGTAAAATCTAACCACTAAATTTTAATGATAAAATTATAAATTTTCCCAGAAGTTAATACAGTGACAGTGACATAATCAGCTTTAGACAAATGCTTATTTTAAAAGTTGACCATTTGCTATTTTGCAAGATGTGTATTTGGGACATCTCTAGCAAAAACCTAATCATGAAGATACGATGGGGTATGGAGGAGAGAACTTACTCAGGCAGAGAATGATAAGTCAGGAACCCAAAACTGAAAATAACGGTGTAAACCAAAGTAAGATAGCAGCAAGGTCACTGTATATATGTACTACATGATGTTGAGTACCTGAACCATGCCCATAATTTTCCTAATCAACACTCCTGTGGGCCTGAGTGGTTTTGTAGCCTGAATAGAATCCAAAAAGCATTTAGGAGACCATAACAGTTATCTATTATTGCATAATAAACCATCCCAAAATATAGTGACTTAAAGCAACAATTATTTAATAGGTGAAACTCAAGATTCTGTGGGTCAGCAATTTAGCCTAGGTCAGCTGGGCATCTTTGCTTTTGAAGGTCAGTTGGCTGGCTATTGGTTCGGGCATGTCAGCTCTCCCCTCTGTGTGGTCTCTTCTCCTCCAGTAGTCTAGCTTGTGCTTGTTCCCATATTAGCTAATAGGATTCCAAGAAAGAGTGGAAATATACAAAATCTCTTGAGGATTAGGCTCAAAACTGGCTCACTCTCATTTTCACCAAGTTCTACCAGCCCAAGAAAGTTCCAAAGCCAGTCTAGAGCAAAGGGTGGAGAACTAGATTTCTCCACTCAGTGATAGGACCTACAAAGTCACATTATAAAGGACCTGGACAAAGGGAGAAATAAAGAATTGTAGTCATTTTTGTATTTAATCTACCACAAGTTCATTGGCTCCAAATGTGGGGAATAGAGGGATTTGAGGACAGGGATGGCCAGGTATAAGATAGCAATATTTAAATAGATTTCTTCGCAAGGTAGTTGGAATTCATTTTGGGCAAAAATTTACTTCCAAATCATTATTTAGTTGATGCCTTCAATTGTGAAATCATCTTACTCATGCTTTTGAAACTCCTGTCTGGTAATTAGTTTATTTCAACATCACAAGTGCTATACTAAGCATATGTTGATATACTTATTTTCTCTTTGAGGAAACAGAAATCAGAGCAGTGGTCCTCAAAGTTTGCATTAGAATCACTTTGAGGCCTTATATTACAGGTGGCTCATGCCTGTAATTCTAACACTTTGGGAGGCTAAGGAGGGGGTGTATCACCTGAGGTCAGGAGTTCGAGACCAGCTTGGCCAACAAAGTGAAACATTGTCTCTACCAAAAATACAAAATTCAGCTGGGCGTGGTGGTGGGCACCTGTAATCCCAGCTACTAGAGAGACTGAGGGAGGAGAATTGCTTGAACTAGGAGGTGGAAGTCAAAGTGAGCAGAGATCATGCCACTGCACTCCAGCCTGGGCGAGATTACGTCTCAAAAAAATAAATAAATAAATAAAAGAATCACTTTGAGAGGCTGTTAAAAATAGTTCCTGGGTTATACCCCAGACCGGTTGTATTAGTTAAGATTTTGAATTGTGAGCAATAGAAACTGACCCTTGATAATTTAAGCAAATAGCAAGAGTATTGGCAAGTCAGTAGTCATTCACAGAATCACCAGGAAGACAAGAGTAGGGCATAGAAAATGAGCATTGCTAAGGGAGGCTAAGGAAGTGTGTGGTGAAGACACTGCTATGGCCACCACCAAACACTGTACTCAGTAGCCAGCACAACTGCTACTAGAAATTTCAAACACTGGGCAGCACCACTGACTCCTCTCTGATTGCCACAGCAGTTCTGGAGACTGACTGCTGTTGCCATTGCCAGACAATGCCAAAAAATTTAGTTTTCCATTAGGTCGGCTTCTTTGTGTCACTTGCTCCAGATTCAACATCTGAAGCAGGAGCATCTGACTGGTAGAGTCCTAACTACAAGGGAAGCTTGGAAAATACGCATCTTCCCTTTTCAGCTTACATGCTAGAAGTAAGCTCTTCTAGCATTTAAAAGGGTCTGCTGTGCTCTTTTCTAAAACATGTGTGCTAGGGAATTTCTCAAACATAGGAGGATGGTTCAGATCCTGTACAGTAAAAATATCATAGGTGACTAATGTCCAGTCTACTCTAGGTAAAAATCTTGGTTGGAAGATGTAGCACACCTTATGTGTGCCTGCTCTTATTACCTCAGCTCTCACCTGCACACATCATCAAAGTCTTGTTTACTGCAAAAACCACGGTTCTACCTAAAAACTGTTTGGTCATGGAAGTGTTTGGCCTGCCAACAGCAAGCCAGAAGTGCCATAGAGTTTATGGCCTCGGAAGCAAGCCTTCACCCGAGAATAGAGGAGTTGGTAGCTCAATACTGCAACTTCTTCACACCTCAGCTGTGATAACTCTGAGGTATGTTCTTATACTAGCCACTGGAGTCCCCAAGGTAGATTGAGATCCAGTTTCCCACAGTGCTAACTTCCCTGATTAAACCCTATAATGGCTTTCTTCCCTTCTCCTTCTCACTTGCACACTCCTTTACCAATGTTTCCTGAGATGACATCCCAAATGTAACACTCGCACTTGAAATTTTGTCTTAGGGCCAGTTTCTGGGGAAATCCAATTTAAATGGTGGATACTTTGGTATTCAAATGTTTTAAAAAATGATTTATGTGATCCAAAATGTGTTTACATACCAAAAGTTTGAGGATCAGTTACACAAACAAATGGAAAAGATTGCCCAAGATCTCATTAATGATATGAGTTCTACACCCAAATTTAAATCCATGTCTTTTGGTTCTTGGGCCAGTTCTCTCCCCATTAAATTTCACTAATGGCAATAAAGGAAAGACTTCTATTTCCAGATGACTTTATGTGAGGGGAGATTTGTGAAACAGCTAATATAATCATGCCCAGATTTCAAGAAATAGATAATGTCACTGGTGACTTATTCTTTTTAAAAATATAATAATAGTCTTTTCCTTGTCTCCTTCTGTTAATGTTTCTGCCTTTGCAAATCCTTTGCCTATAATAGTTCCAATATTGTTGTTTTGATTGACAATTTTATTTCCATTTTAGAAAAGTTGAAAGAGATAAATGCAAAATGGAATACCCATCAAAGCATGAGCCTTTATTTTAAAAAACAGAACATTTGCATTATAATGTTCAAAAAGAAAAATGCACTTGTTATTGTTGTAACCTGCTAACAAGTTGTCTTTATAAATGGTATTATGCAACAATATTTTTGAGGGGGAAACAAAGCCAAAATAAAATTCATAGTGATGGCCTACAATGATTTACAGAGTACTATAATAATAATAATCCTTTATTAAATAAAATTGAAATGAAGTAGAGGTAAATAATTAGAAATCAAATACGGGGAAAAAAATAACTAACTTAGGATGTATCTTGAAAGTATCAAGAGAATATGTTTGGGATTGTTCTTTTTGCACATTAGCGGAATAGGGAAAGTGAACTAAAATCTTCAACAGGAATGAATGACTCAGTCGTTTGGCTTAATTGTTTCTATTAGACTATTTTTTCCTTCAGATATTTTAACCAACTGCCCAGGGATTTTCACTTATTTGAACTATGTCCTCAATTGTTTGTTGAAGGTGAGTTTTTTTTTTTTTTTTGGGGGGAGGGGGGCAAATGTTTAATGGCACTAGGATATGTATTTCCCATTTTTGTGGGTTTGTAACCAGTGTCAGTACTTACCAGTAATTTGATCTTTGGCCATAATCATATAATTTTCAGAACTTTGTGTTTTATCTTTAAAGTGACCACATACGTGATAGTTTTCATTTCACAAATAAAATGTGCAAACCAATGATGTAATATCTGTGGAGTCCCTTCATAATGTACCATACACATATAAGCATTATTGTTTGATTATGGATTAGCATTTTTCCCTGGTTGAAGTATCAAATGCATAGTTAGAGTTTAGACAATGGGGTTTCATAGTCCTGGAGAAAAATCTTGATTCTGCTAACTAATAGCTGTGTAATTTTGGGAAAATTCTTTAACATCCCTTAGCCTCAGTGTCCTCATCTGGAAAAGTGGAGATGATAATGCTATTCTGGGAACATGGTAAGTGTTCAAATAGTGGAGGATATTAGTGATGATTATGATGATGCTGATCTGCCATAATTTGGGACATTTTCTGCCTTTAATTGGGGACTTTTTCTCCATAAGGGGCTTTTTCTGCCTTTTTCTACCTTCAGTCTTTACTATTTCTCAGATCATTTTTTCTTAGGTAATTATATTCAAAATTCTATAACAACATTTAGAGACCAAAGTGTCAACCTAAAGACCTTCTATAGACCATTAGCTTAATATATTAGCACTGGCCATCACTTTGTACTTCTACAAGGGTGTAAAAAATAGTGATGCTCCCTATTCTCAAAGTTCTCTGTTAGTTCATTATTATCAAATGCATCAGTCAGATTAGCTACAACACTTTTGAGTTTTAGGGTGGCTTATGATAAAAAACTGCCCTAAAACTTAATCTACATTCCACTGAGGTGGCTCTGCTCCAATTATCTTTTATCCTATCTGTACCAGTGGGTTAACTGGGGGCACATAATTCTTATAGCAATGACAGAGTACAAGACATCAAATGGAAATATGTATGATGTCTTAAGGTTTAAGCTCAGATCCATCATGACTGCCCCCATGACATTGGCCAAAGTAAGTCACATAGTTAAGTACAAAGTTAAATGGGAAAAGGAAATGTAGTCTATTCCTTTAGTAGGAGGTATAATAAAATCATGTGACAAAGAAATTGAACATAGTGAAGGGTGAAGAATCAGGGCCAGTAATGGCAATCAACCATAGTAACAAAAGACTAAACTAAAGTCCTTGAGAAAAGAGTTCAAGCTTCGCACACCAAGGAATCAGTGTTCCTAAACCAAAGCCTGGTTCAATGATTTATTGGTTCATTCAAAAACATTGCAATAGAGCTAAGTATATGAAGCCTTGATGAAAGACACCTCCCTCCATATAAACAAAATTAGTGAAGAGTTATAGGGATTATAATCATAGCCTATATAGGTTATGGTAGGACCAAAAAAGAGGGAGTGGTAAGCACATGTAATAGATACCAAATAAGTATTGAATGAATGAAGGAAGGAAGAAATGCCTATTTATGCTGCTAACTTTTAAGAAATAGTTGTGGAAAAAGTTAGGCAAGCAGGAATACCCAGGCAATGGAGGAAAGGGTAGTAATAACTATTCATCATCTTTTTACCATTTCATAAGGGACCTGAAATTCCTTTCCATATATGGAAAATCCATATATGAAGCTTACTGCTGAGTTTTCCTAACACTATAGAAGCAAATACCAGGCATTTGCCTTCCCAGCCTCCTTTGCTGCTGGAGTGTGGTCACATCCTTTCCAATCAGTTTCACCCTCTCTGGACTCTGCAACTAATAGACAAAGAAGCAAGGTCTATAGGAAATTTATCCATGTGCAGACAATATTACTCTATTTTCCAGGAGTAGCAATGGCCATAACTTCAAGCTATAATATAGTGGCCAGCACTGGTGGTGTTGGCTATGCAATCCATTGTTTCTGCATATAGTGACAGCAATAACTATATCTTCAAGAGGGCAGTTATGGTATGTTACTTTGGACATTGATCATGACTTCAAACTTGGTTCTCTGGCTCTCCTGGAAAATTCTAGTATTGTTTAAGTTCCTTTTCTGCCTCAATTAGTCAGAATTTGTTTTTATTCCTGCAGCTAAAACTGACTTATCAAAGGGTTCGACCAGAAATTGAGGGAAAAGTCAAAGCCAGTGATCAGACAAAGTTAAGACAATAAATGAAATTAAGCTGAGCTATTAAAATCTCTGGCAAGTGATGAGTGAACTGGAAGAATGCTAACAACCAAAGGCCTAAGTTCTTGCCAGTCCTCAGCTTCTATCACAATCAATAACTTGTGTCCGTGTTTGGCAGCCTTGCTTGCACTTTGAATTACCTGAGGACTTTTTAAAAATCCCAATGCCCAGGTCACATCCCATACCACTTATATTAGAATCCCAGAGGTGGGTGTTGAACAATGAGAACACGTGGACTCAGGGA
>CAUYLG010039381.1:0-67245 GCA_963573385.1 Cacajao melanocephalus | reverse complement strand
AGGCTGATGCTCTGGCCCTAGTGGCATGAAGCTATAAAGGCTATAAATGATATGAAGGTGTAAACATCAAGATTTTAATCTGAGGTGAGTTTTACTCACATCGCAGCTCTTGGACATAAAAGTTTGCTCATAAATCTTAATTTCACCTAAAGTCATATGAAAATATGAGTCTAAATAAACAGCTACAACTATGTTCAAAGATAAGGGATTAGATTATCACATTTCCTGATATTTGCCAATGTGTACACAAGCTGTCCAAAAGGATACCTTTTTTCAAGAGTTAATTTAAAAAATGTATTGTGTGTTTGAATGTTACTCTCTTTAGATTTGTTGAAGGAGAGTTATTTACTTGAAAAAAAATAGCTTGCTTGCTAGACATTTTGGAGCACCTGAATGAACTTAATTGAAAATTGCAAAGACCATATAAAAATATTGTACACACAAAGTTTACAGATATGAAGCAAAAGTTAAAGTTTCAAGAAAAGATAAAAATGATTCACTTGTAATGTGTTATTGGTGTTATACTGAAAACCTAAAAAATGGTATTAGAACTGTTAGCGCAATCCCTGTGAATGTTTGAATCTCATTACTTTAAAGTACTTAATAGGAAAAATTTTGATAAACATTTGCATTTCCACGAGGACTTTCCACATTACGTTTGTCCTTGTAAGTGAAGAAAGGATATGAAATTTAATAAATTTATCGCTCATGGCAAGAAAGAACCTTCTATTATTTGGCGAAAAAGTGGTAAATATTATCCTGTCCTTTGCTCCCAATAACTCTTGTGAATAAAGTTTTCATTGATGGTAATTAAGAATTTGATATTTCAATCAGAAAACATACAAAGATATTTTATGAACACAAGGTCAAATTTATCATTAAAGATTTAAAAATATTTTAGTTGGAAATTTTACAAATGTTAAAAAGTTTATATATTCCCTAAATACTGTATTTGTTTTCTTATCATAATTATATGCTATAAGGAAAATGGAATAACGTTTTTTCACCAAGGGCTGCATAGACATTCTCAAGCTGTCTCTCAAATTATCCCATTGTACAAGTGTGAAAAGGATTGGTAAGCCCTGAAATGGCAACTGAATTATTCTAGAGAAAAAATCTTTCCTGTATGAAATTTAGAAAAAAACTATTTTGGCAAAATGATACTAAGCAGAATTTTTTCAGATTTATGAGCAAATTCATTATGGGGTAACCATTCTCCTTTGGAATCTATAAGTAAAACCACTGTGAAATACACTGTTGAGACAGTTTCTCCCTACCTTCCTCCCTCCTAATGCCTTTATTAATTGAAATCTCGTTCATTAATAAATATTGCTCTGTGGCTGTGGTAAAGAAACTTCTGTTGACACTGCGAAACTATTTCTCTTTTCCCAGTGCCTTTGAAAACAGCAATTAATATGGAAGAAAATAGTCAAAGGTATATTTAGACATGAAAATATTTTAGTGTTCTCATATAATTGTTTCTAAATATGATATAATGTTTTACTTGAGGAAAAATTATAAACCATATGTGAGTATTTGCACATTTTCATTCATTTGGTTTATGTAGTGCTATTAACTGCTAATACATTTAATATATAAGATCTGTGGTTTCCTGTTAATATTTTATAAGGATATTATGGTTTTATGGTTAACATCATTTTGAGATATTGCCTTTAGGGTAAAAAAAATTCTTTAAAATAATTATTTCCCTGGTAATTAATTTTATGTAAATCATGTTCACACAGTTTTATGTGGGCTAGAACACAGTAATTACATCTTATATATGTAAACTTTGCAATATCTCTAATAATACATTTGTTGTTTAATAGTGTGATTCTTTTGCCATAATCATTTAATTGTGTATAGACTTAATCCATAATCGAGCCTGCTCTTTCAGTTGTCTAAGGAAGTGTGTTTTCGTTTTTCCTATGTTATGGTATTCTGGAGTTTCTACTTGAGATCATCTGAACATAAGCAAATTTAAGGATGGAAGGAGCATTGTTCTTTGAGGAAAAGATTTCAAGCCAAATTTTAAAATTATTTTTGAAATAAAATTTTGACTGTTTACATGTGTCTGTTAAAATAGCATAACTTTCATTAAATACCAACTCAGTATCTTTATACTTAGGATAGTTACATAAAATTATTGATCTGATTATATTATCCATCTCTGACTGATACCAGCTTGAGGCAATTCAATGGATGTCATGTTTGTGAGAGATTGAAGATATTGACAACTAGACAACTATCCATTCCTTTAAGATATATCTGATGAGTAGCATGTTTGACCATCATCTGTAAGAAATGTTACACTTTTTTTTTCTTTCTTTCTTTTTTTTTTTTTTTGAGATGGAGTCTCACTCCATTGCCAGGCTGGAGTGCAGTGGTAAGATCTCAGCTCCCTGCAACCTCTGCCTTCCAGGTTCAAGTGAGTCTCCTGCCTCAGCCTCCTGAGTAGCTGGGACAACAGGCGTGCACCACCACACCCAGCTAATTTTTGTATTTTTTAAGTAGAGACAGGGTTTCACCATGTTGGCCGGGATGGTCTTGATCTCTTGACCTCGTGATCCACCTGCCTTGGCCTCCTGAAGTGCTGGGATTACAGGCATGAGCCATCGTGCCTGGCCAAAATCTTACACTTTTTTAATTTAATAAACTTTACTTCTTAGACCAGTTTTATGTTAGCAGAAATACAGAGTTTCATATATCTCTCCCAGTCCTGTGTTCTCCTATTGGTAACATCCTGCATTAATGTAGTATATTTGTTACAATTGACTACAAAAGTATAGTGTATCTGTTAACAATTTTGTTATATTTGTTAATACAAATGATGCATTATTATTAACTAAAGTTTCTAGTTGGCAATAGGGCTCATTCTTTATGTTACACAGCTCTATGGATTTTGCCAAAAACATAGTGTTATGTATCTACCATCAGAGTATCATACAGAACAGTTTCACTGCTAAGCATGTATTTTAAGATAAATTTTTCATTATCTCTTCTTGAAAGCACATATATTAAAAATGATAAAACTGCTTCATATTTTGAAAAATAAAAGTTGAAAATCTTGTTCATTATGTTACTCAGAGTTCCGAACATGCCATTCATAAGGAAAGTGTTTTAATAACAGAAACAGACTCCAGTGGACTATGTATTTCTCCTTACAACAGTCAGATGTCCATGATATTTGCCTTATTTTCATCATCAAAGTTTAATTTTTGAATCTAATTTTAAAAATTGAAGTATGTCCCTTGTATATCTTCTCCCTTCCACATCGTTTCTGTGTACTACTTTTATTTTTAAGCCTGAAAGTCTTTTTGAAAGGCTGTGAACTAAAAACATATAATTTATAAATTACATGTATATTACTGGTATACCTAAGATTCTATAACTTAACAGTTTTCCACTTTCTTCCTATAAACTTATAAGTTTCTATAAAATAAAAAACCTGAGTAAGTTTTAGTGTTTGTTCCTAGAGCAGAGGTGAATCTTGTCAAATTCAAGAAGATAGTCCTAGCTGCATCTAAGTCATAGGTGAACCAGATAACAGGCAATAAACCTTGACCAGTGGATGATAAATAGAATTCACATGTTATCCATTGAAATTTGAAAGCTTTTTAACTTATGTGACTTGCAAATAATAAAACATGATTCACATTGAAGCATGTAATCATGAGCCAGGTACCATACATGGATTGCTTCACAACCACAGGATCAAATCAGGACTAATATTTCATGAAGGAGAACTTTTTCAGTTGACTTCAGTTTATCTAAGATACCCAGCTGGTTAAATGTACAAAGGGAATGATGTAATACAACACATTCCATAGAGCCTGAATAATGCCAAAAGATTTTGTGTATTTTAATATTTGAGCAAATGAGAATTAGCGCCTGTTTTTAAAACCCAGAAAATTGTAATAACAGATATATTAAACAAATTCATATTGGTCATAGGTCAGGGGCAGAGGTGATAGAAAAACTAATTGACATTAAATGACTGACCTTTATACAATTTCCTTCTAAGTGTTTTCTCTAGTGTCAGACTCTCTTGGTCAACCTCGTCTCATTCACACGATGTGCAGTGACTTTTTGCAAACGCATTTTTTGCAAAGGCCTCTTTCTTTCCCTCCCTGAAACACTGTGACACCTGAATCCAAATAGTTAACAGTACAACATTAATAGAACAAGCACCAGTGACTAAGAATCGTTTCTTCTGTCTATCACACCCTTATCGCACCTGAGGGGTCTCCAGTTAGTGCTCTCTGTAGGACATTTAGGGAATACTCTGATTTAAGAATCTTTCTTTCTTTTTCTTTCTTTCTTCTCTTTCTTTCTTTCTTTCTTTCTTTCTTTCCTTTTCTTTTCTCTCTCTCTGTCTCTCTCTCTCTTTCTTCATCTTTTCAAAAAATTTCAGTTGGTTTTTGGGGAACAGGCAGCGTTTGGTTACAATGAGATTTGGGTGCACGCATCACCCAAGCAGTGTACAGTGTACCCAATGTGTAGTCTTTAATCCCTCCCACCCTTTCCCTGAGTCTCCAAAGTCCATTGCATTATTCTTAACACCTTTGCATTCTCACAACGCAGCTCCCACTTATGAGCGAGAACATAGGATGTTTAGTTTTCCATTCCTGCTACTTCACTTGGAATAATGGTTTCCAGTTCCATCCAGGTTGCTGCAAATGTCATTAGTTTGTTCCTTTTTATGATTGAGTAGTATCCCGTGGGTTGTGTATGTGTGTGTGTATGTATATGTATATATACATCACATTTTCTTGATCCACTCATTGATTGGAGAGCATTTAGGCTGGTTCCGTATTTTTGCAATTGCAAATTGTGCTGCTATGAACATGCATGTGCAAATATCTTTTTCATATAATGACTTCTTTTCCTCTGGGTAGATGCCCAGAAGTGGGTTTGCTGAATCAAATGGTAGATCTACTTTCAGTTCTTTAAGGAATTGCCACACTGTTTTCCATAGTGGTTGTACTAGTTTACATTCCCACCAACAGTGTAAAAGCATTCCCTTTTCACTACATCCATGCCAACATCTATTATTTTTTATTACGGCCATTCTTGCAGTAGTGAGGTCATATTGCATTGTGGTTTTGGTTTGCCTTTAGCTGATAATTAGTGATATTGAGCATTTTTTTCATACATTTCTGTTCCATTGGTCTATGTACCTGTTTTAATACCAGTACCATGCTGTTTTTGGTGACTGTGGACTTATAGTATAATTTGAAATCAGGTAATATAATACCTCCAGATTTGTTCCTTTTGTTTAGTTTTGCTTTGGCTATGTAAACTCTTTTTTGGTTCCATGTAAATTTGAGGATTGTTTTTTCTAGTTCTGTGAAGAGTAATGGTGGCATTTTGATGGGAATTGCATTGAATTTGTAGATTGCTTTTGGCAGTATGGTCATTTTCACAATACTGATTTCATCCATCTATGAGCATGGTCTGTGTTTCCATTTGTGTGTGTCATCTGTGATTTCTTTCAGCAGTGTTTTGTAGTTTTTTCTTGTAGAGGTCTTTAACCTCCTTTGTTAAGTGTATTCCTAAGTATTTTTGATTTTTTGCAGCTGTTATAAAAGAGGTTGAATTCTTGATTTGATTCTCAGCTTGGTCACTGTTGGTGTATAGCAGAGCTACTGATTTGTGTACATTAATTTTGTATCCTGAAACGTTGCTGAATTTACCAGTTCTAGGAGCTTTTGGGATGAGTCTTTAGGGTTCTCTAGGTATACAATCATGTCATCAGCAAACAGAGATAGTTTGACTTCCTCTTTACTAATTTGGATGGTCTTTATTTCTTTCTCTTGTCTTATTGCTCTGGCTAGGACTTCCAGTACTGTGTCGAATAGAAGTGGTGAAAGTGAACATCCTTGTCTTATTCCAGCTCTCAGAGGAAATGCTTTCAACTTTTCTTCATTCAGTATAATGTTAGCTGTGGGTTTGTCATAGATGGCTTTAATTACCTTAAGGAATGTCCCTTCTATGCCAGTTTTGCTGAGGGTTTAATTATAAAGGGATGCTGGATTTTTAAAGTCACACATCAAGGAACTAGAGACACAAGGACAAACCAGCACACAAACCCAGCAGAAGAAAGGAAATAACCAAGATCAGAGTACAACTATATGAAATTGAAACAAAAGAAAGCATACAAAAGATAAATGAAACAAAAAGCCGGTTCTTTGAAAGCTAAATAAAATTGATAGACCATTAGTGAGATTAACCAAGAAAAGAAGAGAGAATATCCAAATAAGCTCAAGTAGAAACAAAACAGGAGGTATTACACCCAATACCACAGAAGTACAAAAGATCATTCAGGGGTACTGTGAACACCTTTACGTGCATCAACTAGAAAATATACAGGAGATGGATAAATTTTGGGAAATGTACAACCTTCCTAGATTAAACCAGGAAGAAGTAGAAACTCTGAACAGACCAATAACAAACAGCTAGATTGAAGTGGTAATTTAAAAATTACCAAGAAAAAAAAGTCAAGGACCAGACGGATTCACAGTTGAATTTTATCAGACGTTCAGATAATTGGTACCAATTCTATTGACACTATTCCACAAGATAGGGAAAGACTGAATTCTCCCTAAATCATTCTGTGAAGCCAGTATCACCCTAACCAGGAAGGGACATAACAAAAAAAAAAAAAAAAAGAAAACTACAACAGACCATATCCCTGATGAACATAGGTTTAAAAATCATCAGTAAAATACTAGCTAACAATACAATATCAGAAAGATAACCCACCATTATCAAGTGTGTTTCATACCAGAGATGCAGGGATGGTTTAACATCTGCAAATCAATAAGTGCATAAACAGAATTAAAAACAAATCACATGGTCTTCTCAATAGACACAGAAAAAGAATTTCTTTTTAATATTCTATTTACCATGGAACTCTCAGAGATCTAAATTTGGATTATTCAGATGCATTCTCAGATCTTTTTCTCATTTTGTTCATTTTATTGTTTTATGTTAAAGCTTTAGATTTCAATGACGTATGAGTTTAGAGTCTTTTGCACTTTTGTATGGAAGTAAACATCTAGGAATCAAATAGCCATGAGCATAGATGACTTGAAGTTTTTGTCCTCATCTGTAGGACAGAAACAGTGTTTCCCACCTCAGGAGTCATTTTTAAAGTTAACATATGTGACATAATCTTAAGTGTCTTTTTAAATACCTGGCATTCCGCAAGTATTAATTCATTTTCTTCTATTACCGACAATCTAATAAAAGGTTGAATTTTTGAAGTCCCTGGGTTTTGTTTATTTGTTTTTGTTGCTAAGATCTTACTATAGTAGGCTGTGTGTACTTCTAAGTATCCAGTCTGTTTCCTAGTTTTTGAAAAAGTTGTAAGATATTAATGGATATTTAATGAGCACTTATACTGTCCCTGTCACTGTTAAGTGTCATAAAAAACAAAAGAATGAAGACCTAACTCTCATGAAGCGCAAGTGAGTCTATAGTCTGCTTAGTGAGAGAAGATTTACTCATATGAAATTATTAGTAACCATTATTATAACTATTACTATACAATAAAGTATCAATGTGTTTCAGTGGGCAGGAAGTACAAAAAAAATAAAAAATAAAAATTTAGAGCAGTTCCAAATGAGGGCATAGGCTGAAATCTTGCGAAAAGCATCATGGTGGACTCTTCCTCCAAAATGATGGACTGGCTTCCCCCTGGCTCTAGGGCTTTGATATGGAAAATGGGAGAATGTCCCAGATAAGATGATGAGCCTGTGGGGTTGGACAGCACAAGGTAGGGGATGACTGGAACCTCTGTCACCAGGCAGTATATGTTTTAGAAAGTGGCATAAGTAAAATTAAAGAGACCAGGTGACCAAGAACTCAGAGAGCATTGTACTCTGAGTTAAAGATCTAATGTATAATGTTACAGATTTTAAGCAGGGAGGAGAAAGTCATAGCCGGTGTCTAGTCTAGCAGTGGGTGTGCCATGACCAGGAACTGGGAAGACTACCCAGGAGGCATATGTAACAGTCCAGGTGCTTATGGATGACAACTAATACTAGAGTGATCATAGTTAACAAAAAAGTGTGCGGAAGAGTATGTAGTTTTTCTAATCCAGATTATGTTTTTGTTTTTACTTTTTTTTTTTTTTAAGACGGAGTTTTGCTCTTGTTGCCCAGGCTGGAGTACAATGGCGCAATCTTGGCTCACCGCAACCTCCGCCACCCAGGTTCAAGAGATTCTCTTGCCTCAGCCCCCCGAATAGCTGGGATTATAGGCATATACCACCATGACTGGCTAATTTTTTTTGTATTTTTAGTAGAGCTGGGGTTTCTTCATGTTGGTCAGGCTGGTCTCGAACTCCCAACCTCAGATCCACCCGCCTCAGCCTCCCAAAGTACTGGGATTACAGGAGTGAGCCACTGTGCCCGGCCAGATTATGTTTTTAAGTACCATGAATTCCTCTTGTGATATAAAAAGGTACTTTTTAAACAAAAAGATGGCAAAAGTCTCTTTTTGATTTCTCATCAGGGTTCCAAACAACAATTTCACTTTTCATTTTTTGTCTTTAATGAAAGATGAGCAGTAGATGGCATTGTTCTGTAGAAAAGATTCCCATTTTTTACTTTTAAATCATGAGGCATGGAAGATGGAGTAATGAAATATGTTGGGATACTTCTATTCCGAAGACAAACATTTTGACTTAACATTATTTAGCTTGAGATATAAATTTTATTTTTACTTTGAAATGATTGAAATATGAAAGATGATATAGATGGCATTATGTAGAAAATAATATATTCAGTAGTTAAAGTATTTTATGACTTCTATCAAGAATTTTATGGTTACTAAGGGAAATAAGCATGCCTGTTATTTGGCTGTGGCTGTGTACGCGTCTCAGTGAATTTGTACTAATGACAGCAAAAGAATTGTCAGCAGCTCTTATGTGCAGTGGAGGTTCATAAACACTTTAAGTTACTAGATTTTTAAGTTACTTAGATCCTTGAGAAATGCACAAGGTGTATTTGATTATATTTTGTAATACGTCCCTTTTAATTACATTCCAAAGAGTATCCCATGTAATTATAGCCAGAACATAACATCAGATGTTTACAGAAATTAAAAATCGCTTTTTATTTGATCCCTTTACTTGCTATTCCCATTGAATTTTTCTTCAGAAAAAACAAAGACTTTAAAGAAAATAATCTTCCTTAGAGAATATTTTTATTTTATTGTATAATGAATATGTCTAGTTCTACACAAGCTCATGGTTTAATTTTTGTTTTATTACCTGTGTAGACATAAGCTGCCAAAGCATTTAAGAAAGCACTAGTTGTTTTTTTGTTTTTTTCAAGTGTGAAGTCCTTGCATTATGATAGAGATAAGACACTGAACCTGATTGAATTCTTATACTCTTTTTGTCATTTTTTTAATTTAAAATTTCTTTTGGGATACACTTTTATTTTCATTTGTTTTAAAATTTGTAAGTGTGTTATTGCCTAATACAAGTACCATAAGCACTAGAAGGAATAGAAATTTGCAAGTTATTCACCTGTTAATTACCACAAGGTCTTATAATTCTAGAGCATAGTAGGCATTCAGCATTAATAAATGCATTGCTTTCTTCGTGTAAGCATTTGTTCAGAAATTATTTATTAAGACTGTGTGCCAGAAAGTGTTCAGGGTATGCAAGATAACTAAGAACATTTGCCCTGAACTGCCTCTTCCAGGCAGTGTCAGACATGACTAAGAAACTGAGGTAGCAGAGCTCAGACTGCTACATGAAGACAGAGAACAAGGGGTTTGTTCATTGTACTTTGAGTGACTTTAGACCTGGGACTGAAGAGTGAGTGGAAGTTTGTAATAGGGTGGGAGGCAGTATCAATGAAAGATGTCAGGGTGAAAAGCAGGTGCACCTGAGGACCCAGTGTCCAGGGAAGTATGGAAAGAAGGGGAAAGCTTTGGAAGAAGGAAATGCTAGGGCACAGCTCAGAACTACCGTCTGGCATTTCATAGTATGAAAATGACTTTAATATAATAAAATAAAAATAAAACTTCTGTGGTTCGTACTACTGTATTTTATCCTTTTACTCAAGCAGGATATGGGTTTAAGTATTAGTTGTTTTTGCCTCTGTAGTGTAATTATAATAACTGACATACTTCTTATCTTTTACAGTGAAGTTTAGCAACTGCAATGGAAAAAGAAAAGTGCAGTATGAGAGCAGTGAGCCAGCAGATTTTAAGGTGGATGAAGATGGCATGGTGTATGCTGTGAGAAGCTTTCCACTCTCTTCTGAGCATGCCAAGTTCCTGATATATGCCCAGGACAAAGAGACCCAAGAAAAGTGGCAAGTGGCAGTAAAACTGAGCCTCAAGCCAACCTT
The DNA here is from genome assembly GCA_963573385.1 of Cacajao melanocephalus. NCBI lineage: Eukaryota > Metazoa > Chordata > Mammalia > Primates > Pitheciidae > Cacajao > Cacajao melanocephalus. Next base: position 56,872 of record CAUYLG010039381.1, on the reverse strand, counting down.
AACTGAGGAGTCAGTGAAGGTATAGTGTCCAAATATGGCTTTAGGATAGGTTAAAAATCAGATTTATACAGTTTGAACTAAATACATGCTTTGCTTCAGATCATGTTAATGGATGGCCACTATTTGAATTTTTATCAACTTCAATCATTTTAATAGTATTTTGTTGTGTTTTTCATCTTTTAAGATACTTAGACTAAATATATTTTAAGCAACTAGAAATTGTGTATTAAAGTTTTATTTATACTTTAAGATTTATAACTTAATTTAAATTAGAAGCAGTTTGTTTTAAATTTCTTAGAAGCTTTACAAGCTGTTAAATAAAACAAAAAATAAACAATTCTTTACAAGATGTCATCAGTCAGATTTATTAGACGAGTACTACAGATTTAAAGTAGTAACAGAAAAACATTTCTGGCAATGAGTATTGGGTTTTTGTCTTTTCCCTTAATAATCAGATTGGGGGCTCTGAATTATTTATATTACCTTGACTTTTTAGGAATGATATACTCCTCTGGTGGAAGCTGCTATGAGCCAAGATAAAATAAATGAGATACATTTCCAACAGAGTGCCATTCAGTTCAACAGATATTTATTGAGCACTTAATTTGTATAAGTCCGTGTTAGGAATTTTAAATAAAATACAGTAACTTCAGTAAAGTTATGATAATAGTATTTTCTGAATATTGTAGTTTTTTTAGTTAATTCAAAACAAATATGATGGGACACACCCAAATATGCTGAAGTCCATGAACTATGGAACTATGCCTACTACTTTTGTTTATACTTATTGTACTGTGAAAGATAGAAACACACATATTCATTTCTGGTATTTAATTGTAAATGTAATGTATATACCCACAATTAAACATGAATAATGTATCAGAGGAAAATACATCATTTTTCTCTTGTTTCAGTGTTGTGGTTTTATTATGTGAAATTTAATTTATTAATCTATTAACTATTCAGAGAAGTCATGTCATTTGGGTAATATAAAGTGAAAAACCATTAACTAATGGAGTGAAAAGATGCTTTTGTTGTTGATTTGCTATGTTCCAGCAAACTAGCTTGGATATTTGCACTGAAGCAGCAAGGGCTAATGGCTAAAATGTCTACAGATAGAGGGAGACACAGAAGAAAATGTTGACATCCAGCAGAGATTAATACCTAATGTGCAAAGTGGGTCATCTATGGCATCCATCATGGCTGACATAGGTTTAGAATAATTACAGCATTAATTCTGTGGGATTTAATAGGATCATAAATATTTGAGACATTCCTTAGCAATATGTATTAAACTTCTCTTGGAATTCAAATTATATTTTAGCACATCAAGATCTAAATTTAGTGTACAGTAGCACATTACCTGAACTGTGGTTTAAACTAAGGAGAAATATATAAAAGGGTACTATTAAATTTTGCTCAATATTAACTACTACCTAAGAAGGTTTATAGAAACTGCAAATAGTTTACACAGCTGTGCCATATAATAAATTGTTTAGAATTCAATTTTTCAGATACAGTGTAACCCAAAAATTTTATGGTGTTTTCTGTTATTTTAATAGCGGGCCAGGGAAAAGGGCCTCCAGACTTGTTTTTTGTTAGTAATAAACTGTGATTCCCATGCTTTCAGGTATTCAATAATATTGATGTACTTTCAGAAAATGTTTTTCCTAGCACTCAGGAATGTCTTGTTATATTTTAATGTAAAGGAGTCACCAGAAGTTGAAGAAATAGTATTCCCAAGACAATTCAGTAAGCACAGTGGCCACCTACAAAGGCAGAAGAGAGACTGGGTCATCCCTCCAATCAACTTGCCAGAAAACTCCAGGGGACCTTTTCCTCAAGAGCTTGTCAGGGTAAGGTGCCATAGTTTTAACTGTTTTCATAGCATGAGGCAAATGTATATTGGAAATATTTGTATTTTGTTCTTAATGAAGTAGAGTTTATGACATGTATATACTAAAAGTGTTTTTTTTTAATGGATAGAATTTCCATCATGTTGAGAAAGCCGCTTCTCATTTTCTTTGTTACCTCTCGGATTATTTATAAGCAGAGCTCTCATGTAGGTCCTGTACACTGTGGCTTAGAAAGCTTGTTCAGTTTGTGACTACACAAGCCCTAAAGCCAACACACATTCCCATCCATACCATTTCTACTCTCACAACACACACACCGCTAAGCTTCCTTGTCTGAAAGCTGGGATCTCTGTGATGATCTTTGCCCTCTACAGATAGTTTTTGGGCCACACAAAAAATAAAGGGCCATCATTGTTAAAAATGCCAGCACCAAATGCATTTGAGAGTTTTTTTTAAAGAAAAAAATGACCTCTGATACCATTAACAGAATTTCCAGGGCAACGTAAAATCATAGGCTTTCAAATCTAAGTTTTTTTTATTTACTCTAGATACATACCATCAGTTTGCACTTCAGTAAACTTAACCCATTATTTATTACAAAAGGATAGTATAAGACTAAGTTGTTGTATTCCCGTTTATTAAAATACAGATGTTTCTGCATGTGATTATTTTAGCATTCTAACACATGCTTACTGAAAGTTTTTTTTTTAAATAAGCCACTTACTTATGTTGCGTATTCCGTCCTAATGTACATTATAATTAAGTTTCACGATGAATGTAACTGAAATGAAGATACTCTTTCTTTTTCTGCTTTAAAGAAGTTTGAGAGAAAAGAGAATTTTGCTTTAACCTAAAAGAAAACAACTAGATTTTATTGATGGATTAAGTGGAAGTACCTAATACATAAGGATCTCTTATTATTTCTCTGCGCCTCCCTCCCTTCATCCCCTTTCGTAGCCTGTTCTGTCTCCTGTGACTGCTCATACATTGACTTAATTTTCCTGAGAGTAATTGTACTTGGAGAAAGCAGTGAGCCTATAAATGGTATAATATTTACAAGCATAAAAATATAAAAATATATTTTAAAATGCTTTCTTTTGTACTTTATTCTTAATGAAAATGTCAGGTGTCACTTTAAAATGATGTGGAAAGCTTTGGTTGCAATGAACAGTGTTAGTATAATGCAAGTACAGAAATCTGACATTCAGGCTCAACCATAACTGTATTAGAGTTCCTTCTGAGGATATTTCACACTATGGATAGACAATTCATTCTTGTTGTTATTGATGCAAGAATGTAAATAATGTTTATTTTAATGAAATTGGACACCTATGACTATGTTAAATCATCTAACCTAGAAACTCCCAGGACAGAGTTTGATTGTTTAAATTAAACTGACACTTGCAGATTTGGAACTTTTGCCCTGCTCCTAGTGAGTCTTCTTTTAGATGTTAACGTTGCCTCCAGTCGTTCTGGTGATACATCTCTTTTGAAGCCTATCACCAAGAAGCAGAGGAAGAACAGGCACTAGGAGAGTTTCAGTGATTTTCTGGGAAGAGATGGTGTAAGTTTGTAGCTGAAAAAGGGCATGAAGTGTGGTGCGCCCCATCTCTGGTAATGAGCTCATTTAGTCTGTCCCTTAATGTGATTGTTTTCTTGATCCTCAGATCAGGTCTGATAGAGATAAAAACCTTTCACTGCGGTACAGTGTAACTGGACCAGGAGCTGACCAGCCTCCAACTGGTATCTTCATTATCAACCCCATCTCGGGTCAGCTGTCAGTGACAAAGCCCCTGGATCGCGAGCAGATAGCCCGGTTTCATGTAAGATTCCAACCAGTTGATAAATCTATGTATTAACACTTCTTCTGAATGTCTGCAGAGTTTACCATTTCGGCTTATGTTGGTCTGAAAGCCTCGATACTGAGTTTTAAGAATTGTATCTGTAGTCTTTTAGAGTATTTTAATAATTTTATTGTTCTTATAGAATTGATAAATGCCCTGATAGAAAAACAAATAGTGCCCACAACAAAGAAAGAAGGAAGTGAAATTGCCTAAAATTTCGTTACTCTGTTAGTAACTCTCTACTCTGTTTAGTAGAGACAGAAACCCTGTCTTTACTAAAAATACAAAAAATTAGTGAGGCGTGGTGGTGGGTGCCTGTAATCTCAGCTACTCAGAAGGCTGAGACATGAGAATCTCCTGAACCCGAGAGGCAGAGGTTGCAGTGAGCCGAGATCATGCCATTGCACTTCAGCCTGGGTGACAGAGCAAGACTCTGTCTCAAAAAAAAAAAAAAAAAAATCCATTGTGCTCTGAGACCAATGCCTAGCGTATAGAAAATGATGGCTCTTTGCTACTGTATCTATCCTAATTATATGGACTTGGCGTAAATTCAATTTTGATGGGAAGAACAGCTTTTGTTTTTCAGCTGTGGGTTTATTCTTGCTATTTTAGTAGCCTTATAATTGTGTATATATCCTCTCACAGACATAAATCTGTTAAATAGTTTTGTTTTCTAATTACTTTTGCAGTTGAGGGCACATGCAGTAGATATTAATGGAAATCAAGTGGAGAACCCCATTGACATTGTCATCAATGTTATTGACATGAATGACAACAGACCTGAGTTCTTACACCAGGTTTGGAATGGAACAGTTCCTGAGGGATCAAAGCCTGGTAAGTGTAAAGATAATAATTTGAAGATGACTTGAGGAAAGTATACTATAACCAGCCCTGTTATATGAGCAAGAAATGGAGAAATCATATGAGCCTTTTTGAATCATTTTTTTATTCATAATGCTTTTAGGAAAAAAGGAAGGTAACTTAGGGAAAAACTGAAGAGAGAAAAACAAAACAAAAAAATCCTCCTTATTGCCCATGATGATTTTTCCCACCTTTGAGAAAATATGCACTCCAGTATTTGATTCTGTCCTGTGGAATACACAGGATCCTCTCATTCTGCTTTAGTTGATCCAGACAGTGCAGCTTGAAAGTGAGCCCCAGAAGACGCGAGGCTTTGTGTTTATAAAATACAGATGGGACTGTATGAGACACAGCAACAGTTAAACACATTGGGAAAGCCTTAAAGATATTTGACGTTCCTGGGACTAGGTGACGAAGTCAGACCTAAAGCATGGAAGGGGCTTGGTGACAGCTGTGATTGCTGCCTTCCAGCTCCACAGGACAGTTACTTTCAGGGTGACCAGCACATCCCCTGCAGCCCTGTGCCTTCAACCAGCATAATGGAAAATGCCCTGGCCTAGAAATAGCTCTTGTGGAAAGCCACTCACCATTGTAAAGTGGTATTTGGCTAAGGTTTTAGATTCTTGTATTAAAAATATGACACACTTCAGTCACTGTAGAATAGCCAGGCCAGAACGGCCTGTTGAGGCCTAGAAAACCAATGGACAAGATAATGAGCTGGTCTAGGGATGGTAAAAGTAAGTGTTGGAACACACTTCCTGAGATGACGTGGTGTTCAGAGAGATTTAATTAGCTATTGTATTTTTGTTTTGTATTTTTAAAAGCCTTAGCATTTAAAATTGTGCTGCATAATACCTTTGTCATCTACACAGTTTATGCAACTCCTTTATGCGTAAGTCAGTTATAGATATAACCAATGATGCCTCAAATGCATACATTTTCTTGGTCCAAGTGCATATATCTGCCTCTTCAGAAAAGACATAGGGGTAGGGTGGGGGCAGCTGGAGGGAGGCCAGGGGCTGTGCAGGAAGTTCAGCCATCTGTGACTCCTTCTAAGTCATATCATCAGGGTGGCTTTCTTTGGTATCTTAAAATACAGTAAAACTGAAGCAAATTCAGCATTTCCTTACTAAAACAGAAGTCTTATACAAATATTCCAAAGAAAACAAACATTGGGCTTTTGTGAATGTGGAAATTTTTAAATATTATTTTCTTTTTTTCCTCTATTATTTCAAACGTTACAGAATAGTTTCACAAAAATTGTTTAAAATGAGCCACTAAAGCTATATTTATTACACATTTTACCATGAATTTCCATATGAGCCACCCATAAATAAAAGACTCTCAGCTATTGCTAGAAGTAGACATATTGTGAGTATATTTCCTGTAGTTCTTCTATAAGTTTGAAAACAGCCTTCTAGGCAAGATTTGTGATGAATCTTGAGTTAAACTGTGTTGTGATCTATATTTTGGCTCACACTTCTGAAACATACCTTTTTATTCTAATGATTTATTCATTCATTCAGCAAATGTTTATGGAGCATTTGCTGTGTGATAGGCCCTGTTCTGACACTGTGAATACGGTGGTGACAAGCTAGTTCCTGCCCTGTTGGAGCTTAAATACTAGTAGGAGAGAGAAATATAAAACACACAAGGAAGTACACGATGAATGTTTTGAAAAAATAAGGGTGTAGGAATGACACATAGTCAAAACAGTTAAATTGTTTAAAGGGACAAGTTCTGAAACAAGATTTGAATATTACCAAAGTATGGTTAGTTCAGAACCCAAGATATACCATGGAGACAGTATAGCCAATGTAAACAGGCTGTAAGTTAGAACTGAACTTGAATATTCAAAAGGAAGATGGACTGGAGATAAACATCTCATAATCATAATTCAGTTCTTAAAAGGATCCCACAGAACAAACCATTCTACACAGTAACTACTACTTCTCTACTTCTAAATTAGTTTGTCTAGCTAGTTTGAATGAATTTGATACAGAGGCTTTGAAGATTTCTTTCCCAAAATATCTAATAAATTGAAGCCTCTAAGTTGGTTACAATGTTTTTTTAATCACTGAGGAAATAATGAACCACAATGCCAAATCTCTATGCAATGTACCAAAACAACAGTGCATGAAATGGTTCTTTATGACCTGAGGAAATGGAGTGTGCCACGTTCTGCACACAGCCTACATTCGGAAAGTGACTCAGGCACTGAGGAGAATCATACTCAGCATGTTATTTTAGACGTTATTGCATAACGGAAGAAAAGATGACAGAGGGAAGAATCCGCAGCAATAAATTATGTTTCTAATGGTATCTATATTACCCATTATTTGCATTTTATATAAATTAAGGTCTAAAATGAACCTTTTTGGAATCATAAAGTGAATTTATCTTCTAAGTTATGGAAAAATTGAGTTTTTATAAATATGTATGTTGTATAATTTTTCATTCAAGGATCCAGATCAGGTTTTATCTTTTTTGAAATAAGTACTGGTCTTATGAGTAGCATTTTTAATCAAGCCTAATGACTTTAAATATTTCTTTTTAAAAAGTGAAAATAAGACATATCAAAAAAATAAATATACCTTCTCTTTTGGGGACCCTGGAATGAAGGGTAACCTTTCATTTTCCATGTACTGTCTCTAGGAACATACGTAATGACTGTAACGGCAATTGATGCTGATGATCCCAATGCCCTCAATGGGATGTTGAGGTACAGAATCCTGTCTCAGGCTCCAAGCACCCCTTCACCCAACATGTTTACAATCAACAATGAGACCGGTGACATTATCACAGTGGCAGCTGGACTTGATCGAGAAGTAAGCCAACCAAAAACTCTATTTGCATTTGGTTTTAATCTTAAAGATGCACAATATCACATACGCTTTATCTCCAAATCACAAGATACTCACAGTATTATTCAAATGGTAATCATTTTCATTAAGTAATCTGTTATATATTTTTCTGCAGAGCTTCAGATTGGTTAAATGATGTATATATACTGGATAAATCAATGCTAGCCTAGGTAGTGTTCAATGTGATACTGACTAAGCAATATTCTCTGGTATTTAATTTTTAAAATTTTTAACATTTCCTCAGTTTTCGTTTATAGTCCAGTGGTTTTTGTGAGGAATTAAAAATCATAGCCAAATAATCTGTACACAAACTTAGGATAATTGTTAACGCTTGTGTTATTTAGAGGCTACAAATAACATGTATGTGATTTGGTTTTTTGTAGCCTTTGTGAATAGACTGATAAGAGTGTATAGTAGATCATCTCCTTTATTAGAACTAACCCCTTAACTCTATGATTAATTTACTTAAAAGGTTTGAGCAGTAGTAACTGCATTAATTCTACTGACAAGTATTTACAGTTAGAAATACAGAGAAACACATTTCTGACATAACATTTTGTTGCAAATGTATGCAATGTTGAAGGCATTAAAATACTATGTAGTATCACAGTCTGAGAGGGAATGGGTACTTCTGTTAATTCCAGGTGGGTCATCTCAATGTTATAGGCCTCGACCCACTGTGCTCCTACATACCTCTGTGTGTTCGTACATGTGATCCCTCTGCCAGGCCTGCCTTGCACCTTTTTCTTGATCTTGGATCTTCCAGTTCTTCAGGTTCTGATTCAATCACTGGTCATATTCTTTCCTGAAAACCCCACTCTTAGTGAAACTTTTTTATCGTTTCTTGATTCTGTCCTGACCATTTTCTTACAGATTCTCAAGATCATTATTTTGACCATATGTAATCGTTGTTTGAGTGAAATATCAAAGTGCCAGCTCAGAGAGAGAGATGTACTTTAGATTTCTGGCTGAGCCACCTTTTACTGTAATGAGACTTAAGATTATGTATGTCAAAAAGAGACATTATATCCACTGCAACAAAATATCATTGACAGGGATTTTAGAAGTGCATGTTTTTTGATACTTTATTTACTGTAGACGCATTCAATTGAATTGAATAGAAGAAAACATTACTATTGCAATTAATTATATGCACAAAATAGTGCTAGAAGCACTATAATAAAGTAATACAAGCCAATAAAGATTATTTTGAGCTGAGAGCCTTACTTAGGAGTTAGTATATGCCTGTGACCTTGTACCTGTTAACTTGTAGGCATCAACAGTTCTTTCCTGGAAATGATTTGCATCAGAGATTGTTGAAATCAATTTTGTTTTTTAAGTAGTACTTTTAGTTCAGTAATATTTGGAACATGTATATATTTTTACCTCTTCATTACTATATGAAATACTATTTTTGTATGCTGATAAACTCAGCATGAATGCCATAATTTGTTTGAGAATATGGGGTAATTTTCAGTATTCTTTCTTGAATGCCAGGTTACTCATATACCAAGTAGATTTAGCTCATTTCACAATCCTAATATTTCTCTTTCATTCACATTGTCATTGTGAGATATAAAAATGAGACTTCATCCTGTTTTCATACGGTAATATTCCTGTCTCATTCAGACTGGCTGTTTTATGGCAAGAAAGAGGCATGGAAAATTAAAGGTACTTTTTACTAAAACAGACCAACCATGTTTAAAAATCAAAGAGACTGTATTTCGTTTAGAGGATGAAAGCCTGAAGTGAGGCCATGATCGTTGTTAAGTTTATCTTCCAGTGGATAGAGAAGCTATTCACTACCCCTTGATGAAACTAATGTGGAAATGGATTTGAAACTGTAGAATTATGGGTTAGATACAGTATGAGAAATAGCTTCTTGACAGTGAAATTATTAAACACAACAGTGAGTTACTAGGGAAAATTATGGAAAACCTTCCTTTTCTGAAAGTCATTTAACATAGAAAAAATGTATCTATCTCGGATGGTTTATGATAATTCTTCCTGAGGCCGTGGATAAATTACTTTGACTTTTTCAGGCCTCGTACAGGCTTGAAATTCTTTTATTTCTATTAGGATTCACAGTTTCCTTTCTGTCAAAAGTAGTGTTTGTTCTCGTTCTCTCAGGATGTATGACACCTTTAAATGATTGAACTCTTAAGCATTGAAATGTTTACTGAGATTCAGCTTTTTATTTTTCTTTAATCTTCAAGTTTTAAAAATTCAGTTTTAATTCTTCAGCTTCTCCAGACCTAAAGGTGTATTTGCCACATTACCCAGTCTTCAGGGTTTATTCCCGTCTGTCATCTTGTGACATTACTTGCTGGGAGTATTCCTGGCCTTTTCACTTCATGTCCATTTCCACCCTTTTTGTGCAGGACTGTTGATGACTCACCCCTGCTCACCCCAGGTTTAAACTCTGGCTCTGCTTATTATGGGATATTTGACTTTCAGTGTATTAACCTGAAAAATACAGTATATTAATCTGAAACCTCAGCTCCTGCTTCTTTAAATGGGGATGATAATATTACCTACCTCTTAGGACAGTTTTAAGGATTGTCTAACATGACACATAAAGCATTCAGGCCAGGCGTAGTGGCTCATGCTTGTAATCACAGCACTTTGGGAGGTCGAGTTGGGTGGACGACTTGAGCCCAGTAGTTCAAGACCTGTCTGGACAACATAGCGAAACCCCATCTCTACAAAAAACACAAAAATTAGCTGGGCATGGTGGTATGCACCTGTAGTCCCAGCCACTTGGGAGGCTGAGTGGGAGAATCACCTGAGCCTGGGAGATCAAGGCTGCAGTGAGCCATGATTGCACCACTGCACTGCAGCCTAAGTGGCAGAGTGAGACCTTGGGTATTAATTAGTCTGTTCTCACACTGCTGTGAAGAAATACCCGAGACTGGATAATTTATAAAGAAAAGAGATTTAATTAACTCACAGTTCTGCATGGCTAGAGGGGCCTCAGGAAGCCGACAGTCATGGCAGAAGGCACCTCTTCACAGGGCAGAAGGAGAGAAATGAAAAGTGCAAGCAGGGGAAATGCCAGATACTTATAAAACCATCAGATCTCATGAGACTCACTCATTGTCATGAGAACAGCATGGGAGAAACTGCCCCCATGATTCAGTTACCTCCACCCGGTTCCAACCTTGACACATGGGGATTATGAGGATTACAATTCGGGGTGAGGTTTGGGTGGGGACACAGAGCCAAATCATATCACCCTGTCTCAAAAAAATATATAAATATTAAAAAATTGAAAAGCATTTTAAAAAGCATTCAGCACAGTGCCCAATAAATCTGAGCTGTGGTTCTCCCCATTGCCATCATAAATGGCAGCAGCATCTCCTGGTTGAGCACTGTCTGTCACGTATACTCCACTTCATAAGATGAAAGAAATACTTTCTGTTTTCCAAGCCTAATAATCTTTCTGTTTGTGTCTTCAACTCCTAGTTCGATCCTAAAGAGGTATTCTCTTGTCTTCTGTTGTGTTTTCAGTCTTCCTTTCTCTACAGGTTTATTTATAATCTGCAAACATACTGGGTTTCCACTGTGGTAATGTAGCTCTCCAAGCCCTATAGGATGAAGTCAGAGCTTTTACATAGGGCATTCCAGATCCTTTGTGACCTTGGCCCCAAAACTGTCTTTAACCTAACCCCCCAGAATTCCTTGCCTTTCACATAAAAATGATGGCCAACCATTAATTGAAGCACATGCAGTCCTTATGAAAATGGGAAGTTTTCTATTCTTCTGTTCTTGTTTCCTCTGCCTAAATATTCTTTTCCTACATAACAGGCTAATCCTTACCCTCTGAGAGCCAGTTCTCAATCCCTTCTCTGAGCACCCACAGTAGTCTCTGAGTACTTCTATGTAGACTATGTTACTTAGAAATTGTTTCTAGATTCCCATTCTCAGTATCCATTGGGGCAGATGTTCCTTGTCTCTACCCTGAACATGAACCTTAAATGAATGTTTAAGTTACTCTACTTTCCCTGAGTTCTACACCAGTCTTCTCCAAGGGGCAGCCTTTACTCAAGGCAGATGGATCACTTGAGCCCAGGAGTTTGAGACCAGCCTGGGTAACATGGTGAAACCCCATCTCTACTAAAAATACAAAATACTAGCCAAGTGTGGTGGTGTATGCCTATAATCCCTGCTACTCAGGAGGCTGAGGTGGGAGGATCACCTATCACCTGAGCCTGGGTCGTCAAGGCTGTGGTAAGCAATAATCACACCACTACAGTCCAGCCTGTGTGACAGAGTGAGACTCTGTCTCAAAAAACAAACATACAAAAAATACCTCCACTCCTTCCTCATCCACTTGAAGTCCCTTCCCCCACTTGACCTGTGCACATGCTGCATGTGTGCAGTACTCTGACAGCCTTCGAGGGCACTCACATAGTGGATTGATTAATGGTATATATTCTTGACTTAGAGAGACCTGTGTTAATGTCTAGTCTCTGAATTTTTTTTTTTTTTTTTTTTTTTTTTGAGACAGAGTTTCGCTCTTGTTGCCTAGGCTGGAGTGCAATGGTGCGATCTCAGGTCACTGCAACCTCTGCCTCCCAGGTTCAAGCAATTATCCTGCCTCAGCCTCCCGAGCAGCTGGGATTACAGGCATGTGCCAGCACTCCTGGCTACTTTCGTATTTTTAGTTGAGGTGGGGTTTCTCCATGTTGATCAGGTTGGTCTTGAACACCTGACCTCAGGTGATACGGCCGCCTTAGCCTCCCAAAGTGCTAGAATTACAAGGCATGAGCCACCGTGCATGACTAGTCCCTGCCTCTTATGGCTGGGTGTCCATGGCAGATTTCATTACCTTCCTAAGTGTGTTTCCTCATCTGTAAAATGGGGATTCAAAACTCCATCTGCCTCATCGGATTGTTGTGAGGATTAAATGAGGCATAGCACTGTGCCAGGGACATAGTGTCAAATTCAATAAAAGTAGTTTTTTTTTTGTTTGTTTGTTTTTTTAAATCAAGGCCCTTGGAACAGTGCCAGCATATAGTAAGTAAACAAAAAAAAAGTTAGACTACACATTTATAAGGTAGATTGTACTTTTAGTCCCATTTCACAGATAAGGGGACTAGGGCTTAGCAGTTAAGAATTTGAACAGAGTCACAAATCTACACTTCCTCCTACGTTTCATTGACGTTATTATTCAACTGTCTGTCCCCAACCCAATTTATCTAGAGGCAGACCTGTCATCTCCTGAAATCTGTGATTTATGATGAATTTCCTATTTCATGTGACCAGGACCTTATCCCAAGACTCCCAAGGTTATAGTTTAATTGCCTTTACCATGCCTGGTTGTCCCTCAACCCACAATCTGTTTAGTCATCAAGTTCTTCTCTTTTTACTAAAAAACAAATAAACAAACAAAAAAACACCTTATGGATTTGTTCCACCCTCCAGGTTTGAAAACTATTAGATTGGTGCAAAAGTAATTAGTTTTTGCCATTAAAAGTAATGACAAAAACCACAATTACTTTCGCACCAACCTAATAGTATGCACTATTGAAGGTTCTTCATACCCTTTCTAGAATTGCACTCATGCATTTTGTGGCTCTACATGGTCTTTGTGATCTGTTACTGTCTGCCTCCATCACTTAATGAAAGCAAGGCCATATCTCATTTTGGTCACTGTTTTATCCAAGTAAATACTCCATTGCCTGGCATTTAGAAGATATTCATCAAATGTCTGCTGCATGAATGACTGAATGTTCTCACCTCCTAATTCACTAATATCACTCTAGTTCAGTGTTCCAAAAGGGTGCTGCGCGTGCATAAGATTTTAATTGGTAAATGCAGAGAAGCCTCTAGGACAGCAAGTGAACACAGCCTTTCAGATGCTACTTCATCAAGTAGAGACTGCCGGAATCTAAGAATTTCATTGTGTTTATTTTTTACTGTCATATTTATGATAAGTGATGCTAGCTTTCTGTTTATGGGACTTTTACAATAAATTAAGCTTTAAAAAGGGAAGTGAATGTCAAGATAAGTAGGAAATGACTCATGGTATGAGGAAATGGTAGAATTGGGAATATTGTATATGAATCATTGTGGTTTTGGGAAAAGGTGAGCTAGTTTATGCTCCCATAAGTAGCATAATAAATAAATAAATGTAATAAATAAATTATAGCTATCCATGTGAATAAAAAGATGGTTCTTTTCTTTACCTGAGATAAGATCATGCAAGGCCCAAGGTTTCTTACGCATTCACCCATCCATCCACCAGATCAGAAGCATTTGTAGAACTCTTACTCTGAGTCAGGCACTGTGCCATATGCCAGTGATAGGAGCATCAACAAAGCAAGGGCCTTTGGAACACCCCTGTGTGTGTGTGTGTGTGTCTGCATCTGCATGCACACACATGCACAGTGAGGCTGGCAAATACAGATATACGAATGATAACAGCCCTATAAACTATAAACAGTGATGGGGTATGTTGTGAGGGCTCTGTCCTGAGGACACAAGCAGCCCTTCCTCAAGGACTTTCATAAGTCATCTCCAAAGTGACTTTTAAGCCACATGTTTGCCAGGCTCGGAATGAAGGGAATGATGTTCTAGGCAAGGGTTTCTCAACCAGGACACTAGAACTTTTTTTTTTTTTTTGAGATGGAGTTTTGCTCTTGTTGCCCAAGCTGGAGTGCAATGGCATGATCTTGACTCACTGTCAACCTCCGCCTCCCTGGTTCAAATGATTCTCCTGCCTCAGCCTCCCGAATAGCTGGGATTACAGGCATGTGCCACCACTCCAGGCTAATTTTTTGTATTTTTAGTAGAAATGGGATTTCACCATGTTAACCAGGCTGGTCTCAAACTCCTGACCTCAGGTAATCCACCTGCCTCGGCCTTCCAAAGTGCTGGGATTACAGGCGTGAGCCACCGCGCCCAGCTGACACTATGACATATTTACTTGGATAATTCTTTGTTATGAGGCCTGTCTTGTGCATCATAGGATATTTAGCAGCATCCTTGTCCTGTACACATTAGATGCCGGTAGCACTCCTTAGTTGTGACAACCAAAAATGCTCACTCTGGGTAACATCCACTGGTCTAAGTAGGGGGCAATGCCAAATGCAATGACATAGGATCATGACAGGGCATTTGAAGATAAATGCAAAACAGCTCCAGGTGTCGGGTAAGTGAAAGGGAGGGATCACTTTCATAAAATAGGTAAGTTTCAGAGAGGTAGGGATTGACAGCAAGCAGATGACTTTGGATTTTATTCGATATAGAGCAGGAAGGGAGGAGAAGTTTTCAAGCAGAATCCCCTTGATCAGCTTTGAGGGTGGAAAGTCCAATTCTTACGGAATCTAAATGTCAGTCATTCAGACCCAAATACCCAGTGACCAAATTAGGCAGTTCATTTGTCTAAAACATAGGTTGTCAAGGCTTCCTTACTAAATGTAAGAACATTTTACCAATCAGGCATTTTAAAATGGAGAAGACATTATTTACCAAGTGGATTTTTTTTTATTTGGAGAGATACTGTAAATGTCCTTTTGTAACTTAAAATTTCCAGACTAGCTTGCAGCAATAAGAAATTTCAAGTATTAGCTACTAATTCCAATATTGCAGATCAGTGGACAATTGGATATATTATGCTTACATAATTGTAAAGATTTTTGTAGAATAGACATTAGGAAAGAACCATACATTCATGTAATACCCATGTGAGTTAACTTCTTAAAAAATAAGCTTCCTTTCTTTCTCTCTTTTTGAGAATGTTCATCTGTTTCTGCAAATAGCAGCTAACAAAACTGGCATTTCAAAAGTCATAAAAAGTTTTTATTTTCATGGTTTTCAACTGGGAGGCTGAACTGAATGCCCTGCAAAATTCTCTCACCAACCATGAAAGTATTAAGCTGAAGTGACGTTTTTAATCGGGGAGGAAACCAGTTGAAGAAGTATTATAGCCTGTGTTAACATTATAGTGAGGTACTGTGGGTTAGGAAAAATTAAATGACTCAACTAACACTATTTCTTTGTGTATATGTGTGTTTTTTAATTCAAAAAAGTGTGACATCTTCTCTTTTAGGAAGACAAAAAATGACTGAAATAAATAACTGCTCGAGATTGGCATTTGGGTGGACAGAGACTTAGAATCTAATGTGGGTGGTTTGGCTTTCCCTCCTGCTCCTTTCTTTTCTTTACCCCTCCCTCTGACAACTAAATCAAAAGCTACAATTTGTGTCTGTTCTATCTAAGCTCCAGAAATCCCCTAAGAATGGCCATTCATAATGTTAGCTATATTTAGAATCAGGGAAAGCTGCACTTTGCAAAAGTGACAGTTTATTTTTGTATGTAGTGAATTTTGTTGTTCAAGAATGTTTTAACATTTATGAAAATGATCATTATTTTTGATCTATCTGTGCCAATTTCCACAGAGATTCCAAATGATTTTAGATATTATTCGTGGTTAGGTTTTCCTAATATAAAACTTTGTCAGCAAATGCCTGACTTCTCAATCTCAACATTTTCTCTTAGCTATATTACAGCTTAATTTAGCTCTCTTTTAAAACAGTCAACCTGGAATTTGAAAGTAGTAGATGCCTGTCTAATAATAATCATCTATGTGTAAATGTATCAATATTTATATCCATTATAGGTCTGTGCTCAAAGCAGTAGACACAATGAGTGTTATACCTAAATCCTAATTCATTGAATATGCAATTATTAAATATATGCCATGTATCAAGACCACGGAAATAAACATAAACCTTTCAAGTTTTTATTTTAAGAATACTGTATATCAGGCCAGGCGCAGTGGCTCACGCCTGTAATCCCAGCACTTTGGGAGGCTGAGGCGGGCAGATCACGAAGTCAAGAGATCGAGACCATCCTGGCCAACATTGTGAAACCCCTTCTCTACTAAAATACAAAAATTAACTGGGCGTGGTGGCACGCCTGTCGTCCCAGCTACTCAGGAGGCTAAGGCAGGAGAATTGCTTGAACCCGGGAAGCAGAGGTTGTGGTGAGCCGAGATTGCACCACTGCACTCCAGCCTGGCGCCTGGCTACAGAGCTAGACTTTGTCTCAAAAAAAAAATACTGTATACCTCTTCTATATAGTTTTGTATCATATGTATTAATGGAATTTAAGGGGAAATGTTGCATCTACCCTGTTACAATAGAATATATGTAAGAATATATGAAAGGAAAGCTTCTATACTTTGTGAATTATATATGTGTTCTTCTCCCTCTCTTGAAATTCTTCATTATCTTTAGTATCCTAAACTGGGTAGAAATTAACATACAAGAAAGTAAATATAAACCAAATGAATGCTTGAGCACAGTCTCATGAAGTGAAGAAAGGCAAAAGTTGGAACCAGACGGAGGTTTCAGCTTAGCTGTGAATTTCACACATCTGCAGTGCATTCCTTTCTGCCAGAGAGGTGAATATACACAGTTAAATCTCTCTAGACAAGGACCAGACCTGTACTTCATAAGTTAAAGTAAACTCCACTTGGGATATTTCAAGTCATGTTAATCAGAATGAATGATGCCGTGCTCTCCTTGAATTATGAAGAGCCATTTACAGAACAACTGTCTTCTTGAGGAATTAGTTTCATTTAAGTTGTTATCTTTATGTCTTTTTAGAAAGTGCAACAGTATACGTTAATCATTCAAGCCACAGACATGGAAGGCAATCCCACATATGGCCTTTCAAACACAGCCACGGCCATCATCACAGTGACAGACGTCAATGACAATCCTCCAGAGTTTACTGCCATGACAGTGAGTACAGCCTGTCACTCATACAGCTTTGGGTCTGTAGTTCATTACTGAGAAGTTTTGTCATGAATAATAAATATGTTAAATAGAGGTGGAACTTGCTTCACCTAATAGTAGCATGGCTGCTAACTCCATCATTTCTGTCATCAGGGCCTTACATAAGGCATCCAAGTAATTTCTTTCTTCATAGTCTCCAAGTCCACTGTTAAAGTTGTTAAAATAAGCTGCCTGGAAAACACGTCCTAAAAAGACTGTGCCGTTATAACAAAATGCTTGTAAATATTTTCAGTTGTATTAACTGCATGACTGATTTACGCTACTTTGTCAGCATAGCATATAATTATCCATATATGGGGTAAAATCATTTTGCACAGACAAGTTCTTTCCCCCACCCCACTGTAATCACCCAGAGACTCACAAATGGACGCTGATTTTAATATTAATGAAACTGTAAGGTAATCTGGAAGAAAAATGGACTACTGAAAAATGCTACAATATTTTTAAAGTCAAACATAAATGCTTTGATTACCGGCATTATCAATCTCCTCATTTAGTGTAGACAATAAAGATTTAATGGGGCGGTAAAATCGGGCGGTGTGGTCAAGACAAGTTTTCCTTCGGTGGTCCACGCTGCTTCTCTGACTGAGGCTTGTCTTTCTCGCAGTTTTATGGTGAAGTCCCTGAGAACAGGGTAGACGTCATAGTAGCCAATCTAACTGTGACTGATAAGGACCAACCCCATACACCAGCCTGGAATGCAGTATACAGAATCAGTGGCGGAGATCCTACAGGACGGTTTGCCATCCAGACCGACCCAAACAGCAACGACGGATTAGTCACTGTGGTCAAAGTAAGTGTTCCTTGGGCCACTGATCTCTCTGACTGCTGCTTAGCAAGGACCTATATATGTCCCCCACCTCACTGTTTTGCTATGGAAACTTAGGACCTTTTTCTTTCAGCCGTATCCAGATATGGATTTGATATATATTTGGGAGGCTATGTCTTACTGTTTAATTTATGCCGAGGCTGAGGCCAACATCTGTACTCTCACATCATCACTGGGTATGATTGTTTTTTAATCAGTTTGGACAGTTTCTTGCCAATCTGAGGATACGACTGGCCTGAACAACATTAACTGTCAGTGTAGTTGATATGTTACTGGTACATCACATTCTGAAGTTTTGATCACCATTGATAGCTATTAAGAACGATGCCACAAACCTGCTGTCTTCATGTCTGTAGCTATTAGAATATTCACAGATAGTGAACAAACCAGAAAAACCACAGGAGTAAAATGGAATGAGTAGGCAAGAAGAAAGCCTGCATTTTAGAAAGGTCTTGCATTTACATGACTGTTTTTAAATGCTATTTCTGAGACGTCAAGAAATTGGTTCTTCTGATCTTACTGTCAAAAAAGAACCAAACAAAACAATTGAATGGTAGAGGAAAGGGGGTGTTCTTCAAGTATAATATGTGTGTAGCTATAATGGAAAAGCCCTTTAAAGTGAACGTCCCTTCCTTTTAGCCACCCAGTAAAGAGATTTACTTCTTTGCCTCCCATCTAAACACTCTTGATTTTTACCTGAACCCAATTGCTGACCTTACATAGAAAGATGTGCTAAAGTGCCAGTTGCCAAGAATTATGCAGATGCGTGAGTAGAATGGAATAGGGGTGGAAACTCTCAGAAGGAATCTAGTAATCAAAAGCACCAACCCGAGACCGCTGTCTGTGTTAAGAGTCCTAGCTAGCTCTCCTCCTGATATCTGGGTGATCGTGGCCAGCTATTTAACTGCTGTAAATTCCAGGTTTCTCATGCAGAAAGGGGCTGATAACAGTACGTTAGTCATAGTGTTGTGAGAGATAAATGAGCTTCATACACATGAAAGGACTTTGAACTGCGCGTGGACCCCTTAGCATAAATAAATGTTACATCAGGGGAATGTTTCATGTGGCTAGTAAAATCCCTCTAAATATTACCGTCTTACTTTTGACTTTTTTTCTGTCTTGCTTAAAATACTAGAGAAACAAATGTTGAATTGGGGATTTTAGAGAGAACAAATGATGTGTTTGATGATTTTAAAAGGTGGTCTAGGGTAGGAAACTGGTGCAGTTTCTGCTGATAATGAGGATTTCTCATGAGCTTCACCTCTTGATCATTCTTAGGCTACCAATTATGAGACTAAGAGATCTTAATGCTCTTGCTTTTCCTGTTATTACTGCACAGTAATGCTTATTTGCACCTCCATTAGCAGGTGATCAAAGGAAATTAAGAGCAAATGTCCAGTCTAGTCACTTGACTCCGGGTAACATTTCTAGTGACAGCAGGATTCGGTGAACTTTGAAAGTTAATATTTACATGAAGTGTTATTTGTGCATTGCATTTATCTAGAGTGTTGTTCTTAAATTTGGGGGTTTTACAGACCAGTAAAATACCCAGAAATATTCTGTAAGATGGCAGAGTTTTAGTTTGCTAAGAGGAAAAGAAAAATCTCTTCCACCTACCAACAGCATTATTTTAAAAAGGTGTGTGTTACTATGTATACATGTTTGTACTGCAAAATGTATACTTCAAATTATGAAAGAAACTTTTAAATCAAATAAGTTTAGCTTTATTTAATAATCACCTTTTCTGATTTTTGGTTTGTTTTCTTCAATTCATCATGGACTGGTGAAAGCTTTCCAGGATGAGGAGTGATCTTTGTACTCGTGTCTGAGAGTATACAGTTAGACTATCATGTTCTCACTTGACTTTAAGTTATTTAGTATTTTAGGTCAACAATGCTATTCTTAAGAATAATCAAGTTTTTACATGTACCTAAGTAAATAAATCTGTGTAGTAATCATGTGCATTGTTTTGTGAGCATAAATCTTTTAAGTACTCAAGATTTATGATTAGGTTAAATTGGGATAAATATTTTGATAAGTGACCATGATAATGCATATTTTCCAGAAACTTGAGAGGAACCTTATCATGTAGTGAATGAAAAAAATGTTGGGAAATGGAGTTGGTAGAGGAATAAACTACAGCATGCAAACGTTCTTATTTCCTGCAAAAATATGGCTTCTCTTTTATTTTTCAGCCAATCGACTTTGAAACAAATAGGATGTTTGTCCTTACTGTAGCTGCAGAAAATCAAGTGCCATTAGCCAAGGGAATTCAGCACCCACCTCAGTCAACTGCAACCGTGTCTGTTACAGTTATTGATGTAAATGAAAACCCTTATTTTGCCCCAAATCCTAAGATCATTCGCCAAGAAGAGGGGCTTCATGCCGGTACCATGTTGACAACATTCACCGCTCAGGACCCAGATCGATATATGCAGCAAAATATTAGGTATGAAATACTGTTAGTAGTGTTTTTGTAGCTTACTTATGTTCTATGCTGTGCATAAAATTTATCTAATTCACTATTTGAGTAAGAAATTTTCATTGGAATCAAAACTGCTTATTAAAAGATAATTTTAAATTATCTGAATTTTCTTCTCAGTAAGTCAATGACTATATTAGATATAAATAGATATCTATATATTAAAATGGATTTATTATTTGAAGGAAAAGCTGTTCTTACTTCTTTGTATCTGCCATTTTTACTTTAGAAAATACTTAAAAATTATTTAGCCTGTGCCTTTATGCCAAACATCACATAAAGATTCCACAGGGAGTAAATGGGGGAACTTTCAGAGGCGTATAACATTTATCTCTCCTCCATGCATCATGAAGGAAAGAAAGCTCATGCCAAAACCGGGATCTAAGAGCTAATTATTTTCATCCCTTACCTGTACAGTAGTTATTAGACTTACAAAACCTATCTGTAAAGATTTCCAAACTCAGCAAAATCTAATTTATCCTTCCTGATGAGGGAGTGGATGGTTGGCAGAGCACACTCAATGCGACTGTTCTCCAAAGCTGGTGATGATCATTTTTTAAATTAACTTATATTTTATGAAACTTCTTACAGAACTGCTGCTAAAAGATAACTTCATATGTTATCGTTTGTTAAACGTTAAATGTTCTCCATCTCTCTATTCATTGAAATCAAGATAGCTATTAATAAATAGCCAGTTCATAGATGTATAGATGTACAACTTTTACCTCTTCAAACATAGCATACCTTTTCCAATCCAGTTGGTTATCTAATCTCTCAAAGTTAATCCCCACCCCAAATTTTAAACAGGAATTTAAGCTGATAAATCTGCCGATTTAGACTCAAGACTGTAGGACTCTCTTTGCAAAGGTATAGATCTGAGGCTTGGCCCAGTGTGAAAGTTGCAAGTAGGAATGGGATTATGTGATCTCTCCAGTGTGACTTCATGTCGGTCATGAAAAGGTGTTAAAACATTTTAGGAGTGTTCTGTGATACAATATTCAATTCCTATTATACTTTCTCTTAACTCCTATACATTGGGACTACTGCTTATCTAGACGCTATATTCAGGCTAATTTTATCTGTACCATCGGTATCTGTTGAAGTGGACAAGAGCCTAAAATGAGATCTGTCCAATCTGCCTTAGCCCACATTAGGGAGACTGTACTCCTAGTCTTGTCCCTTAGACACCTGTGGAATGTTCCCCACATGCCTGACCAAACACAACCTTATGTGCCTCCCAAAACCACTGTCAGAAAAATGCTTTTTCATGTGAAAGCAGAATTTCCAGCCATCATCTACAGAAATGCAAGTTAATGAGCCAATTGGATTTGGAACTAAACCTATAAAATATGCTTTTTAAAAGTTTCATTTCAAAAAAATTAAACTTCACTTTTGTTTTATAGATACACGAAATTATCCGATCCTGCTAATTGGCTAAAAATAGATCCTGTGAATGGACAAATAACTACAATTGCTATTTTGGACCGAGAATCACCAAATGTGAAAAACAATGTATATAATGCTACTTTCCTTGCTTCTGACAATGGTATGTACACTGTTTTTTCTTGTATATTGATTAAGGAGAGTAGAGCCTCATCATGCATGCTCAGGAATTAAAGTTTTCTGTAAAACTCAGTTAATTGCCTGAAAAACTGACTTTCATAACTCCGAGGTCCAGCTTTTATTTGTCATTCCTGACAGGTGTTCTGGAACATCCTTCACTGTCATTGCATTGACTGTTCTCAGTGTCCATCCACCATTCACGTAGACATAACTTTGTTATCTTATTGTCCTGCAACATGTTGATGGCTTGAGTCCATCCGGGTAGCCCTAGACAATGGGTTTTTTGAGTGGCTGTTTTTATATGTCTTCTAGTAGTCTGCTTGCTGCCATTCATATATCCATCTCTATCAGTTTTCCTTTTTATAATTCTCTGCTTCTGTTTGCCATGGGCTAGGAAACTTAATTTTGTGCATAAATTGAGATAAGTGAGTAGTGAGCTTCAGGGTGTGGGTTTTGGAACATATACGTGGCACCTTCTCTTTTTCCTTTCTGAGTTTCTGGCTGGTTTCTAACTGGTTAAGATTAATAGATAAGGGTGTTTTTCAGATATAGAATATACAAAGGACTTATGTAAACCTGGCGAGGGGCTTATATTGCTTTGTTAGCTCTCAGTATGATGTGTGTTTCAGACTTCAAGTTCTGGAATTCTACAGGACCCCCGGGTGCAGACTCCAGCTTTCCCACTTTGAATCTGTGGGATTGGCCTGAGATTTTAAATGTATCTGTTTCCTTTTTTGTTGTTGTTAAATAGAGATAGGTATCAGTGCCTAATTCACAGTGTTTTAACTGAGATATAATGACTTCTATATATATATGAAACATTTGAAACAGTGGCTGACACAAACTAACCACTCAAATAAATATTCCTATTGTGTATTAATAGTTTCAAAACTGAACCACATTATTTTAAAATTTTCAACATATTTTCATGTTAAACTATGAATATGAATGTTGGTATTTAATAAAAAAGCAGGCTTCAATTTGGTGGTTGAATTTGATGTTTGCAGTTTTCAAATTGCAAAATATTTTGCATTATAAAAATATTATATATCAATATTTTTGATAAGAATAATATCAATGAACCTTTCTAAATCCTTATACTAAAATTTAATGAGATTACTAGCTGTAGAAAATCTATGTAGTGACTGGCCAGAGAAATATTTCTTATCCTTTCTAATATGGGACCTCCTGTTTAAATGTTTAGTGTTGGAACTTTGTAGGAATAGCTTTTGCCATTGTACATCAAAGCATAGCATTAGTACCTGTTTTATGCTTTTTTTTGCCTTAAATAAACAGTTTTCTTCTACAGTAGAACTGAAAGTAATATATCTTGAACCATTATGTTGAGATCTGAAGAGCCATAAAATTATATGTATGTATGTATGTTGGTTGTGAGTTACAACCAGATTTCTTTATTCACTAAGGAGGATTGTTTTCTAATTGAAAGGGCTTTTTTATAAGAGAGAGAAGTGACCTGTTAAATGTATGTAGCTGTGATGCTTTGAAAGTGCACTTTAAGTGACAAGGCTAGATTTGGAGCCCCAACTATGTTCCTTAATGATTAGGGAAGCTCTTATACTCCATATGCCTTAGTTTCATTATTGATAAATTGTTTCGCTACTTATATATTCTATATAGTTGTTATAAAAGTATAATAAATGCTAAATGTGATAATAAATATAAAAGTCCCTCAAACTGTTGAATATCATAGTGGTCATAGTGGTGTTATAACAGCCACTATACCCCTCCAGTTCAACTCTCCCTGCCCTTAGAACCATCATATGCCTCATAGAAGTTGGTGGAGATTTCTCCTTATTCCCTCCCCAGGATTGTTTATGTATGTGTACCTTCCTAGTTGCATGACCTTTGGCAGGTCGCTTAAATCTCTGGTCTTCATTTTACAGCATTCTTTATAAAATATTCATAAATATTTTATATATATATATGTGTGTGTGTGTGTGTGTGTGTGTGTGTGTGTGTGTGTGTGTGTATGCATGTGTGAATATTTACAATATAGCAGAAGCAAATCACCAGACTAAATTATCACATGAAGTGGTGGAGACAGCATTTTATTATAGTGGAACGAGAATGGGTTTGAGGTCAGGCCGACCCATCTTTAGTAACAACTCCACCACTTAAAGAGTGTGTGGCCATGAGCAGTTTACAGACTTAGGTTCATCTCTTTAAACCTGTGTCATAGGATTGCAATGAAAGAATATACATAGAGCTGCCTAATACGATCTCAAGCAAGTAGTTGGTTAGTAAATACCATTTCTCTTCTGCGTGGTGTTCCTGAGTTGAGGTCTGTGGTTCTGTATCACTTGTCTGTAGACTGGTTCAGTAAGTCATAGCTGTGTTGGAGTGTTAAAAAGCGTTATTATGTTCTTTCATGCACATGTCTTGGTTCTCCATAAAAAGAGTAGGGTTCACAGGATTATGAGCCCTGTGTTTGCATCTCCAACATTCCTCACAGTGCCTGCAGCAGCATGATCTGTGCAAGCCTTGAAAAATGAACAGAAGGGGCAGGGAAGGTGTGGGATTCCATAGCAGGGGCATTCTTCATCACCTTGCTCAGCTCCTGCAGAGCAGCAGTGGCAGCTCAGGGTCATTCTAGGAGGGAAGCAAGAACCGGCTTTATTTTGGAAAGGATCTGCCCAGATGCCTTAGCAACTATATTTTTCCAGGGTTACAGTCATAAAAGCCAGAATTTCACCATAATTGAGGTTCATTGGAGAGAACTGTTCAGTATTGGTTTGTGATTTTTCTCTCTTTTAAGGAATTCCTCCTATGAGTGGAACAGGAACGCTGCAGATTTATTTACTTGATATTAATGACAATGCCCCTCAAGTGTTACCTCAAGAGGCAGAGACTTGCGAAACTCCAGACCCCAATTCAATTAACATTACAGCACTTGATTATGACATTGATCCAAATGCTGGACCATTTGCTTTTGATCTTCCTTTATCTCCAGTGAATATTAAGAGAAATTGGACCATCACTCGGCTTAATGGTAAGAACAGGTTAATTATTTGAATATATATGCAGTTGAGAGATTTTGAAGCCTGGCATGAAAAGTTAATCTTTATGTACTCCGTAATCTTCTCATTATACATATTTTAAAAGCTACTTAAAGTTTAAGTAAGATATTAAAGCCCTTTAAAGCCAAAAAAGTATTTATAATCCATCATAGTTGTAATCCACTTTATGTGTACTATTAGGTAGTAAATACATTCTGAACAATGCTATGTGTTTTTTATAACTTTAAGTATTGCCTGTCAAACTCTCTTTTTCCTTTTTCATATAGGTGATTTTGCTCAGCTTAATTTAAAGATAAAGTTTCTTGAAGCTGGTATCTATGAAGTTCCCATCATAATCACAGATTCGGGTAATCCTCCCAAATCAAATATTTCCATCTTGCGTGTGAAGGTTTGCCAGTGTGACTCCAACGGGGACTGCACAGATGTGGACAGGATTGTGGGTGCAGGGCTTGGCACCGGTGCCATTATTGCCATCCTGCTCTGCATCATCATCCTGCTTAGTGAGTACTTTTATTGTCTTTTAGATTTCAGTTCTCTTGGCTTCTAGGATGTTCAGCAAAGTCACCTGTTGTATTGCCTGGCAAAGTAGTCTCACAACCCTTTGACCTCTCAGCATTTCCTCGCCAATCATATATGGTCAGCCAAGGCCATTTTAGAATGAAAAAATCCCTGAGCATTGTTTCAAGCACTTGAGATTTGCAACAAGCCTCCTCAGCATGCCTCTTCCGTGTCCTCTTACTCTTTCTGTTGCTGATTGCTTAGGAAACTGTAGTAAACTCTTTTCATAGAAAAACATTACACAATCCCAAGTTTGAGCACTGTTCTTATGATTTGAGTATGAAATTATGGCACGTAGTTGATGATTTAGGAAAATAAGTATATTGCTGTCCTTCACCTTCCTTCATACAAAGCACAGTCAGCAGTGCTCCAGTCATGCGAAGATCAAGGTATTTGTTTCTGAAGGGCTGTGTAAAAGACTGAGAGATTACACTTCACATACAGCACGTTTGATAATAGAAATGATTACACAGCTCAATAAATTGTCTTTAGAGTAAGTGCAGATTAAGGAATTGCTTCTTTTTAAGGTACTTTGCAATCTTTGGTTCAATGGAATGCAAGAAATTAACCACTGGAAAGTACTTTAGGAACCACTTCTAAGCATGCAGGTTAAAAGAATAAATTGCCTGGGCCCTGTGTTTTATTGTGAAATAGCAGCAGGACTTAGTTTATTGTGCGATCATGCTATGCACCAATCACTTTCTTGAAAATGTTGGCCATTTATTTTATGTTTTCTCCATTTACAAGTGTTCTGGCAATTTAGAATTCTATCACTTTATTCTAAGCAATTACTATAGAAGTCTAAGTGTTTTTTACTTCCTGTATGGAGACTACTTTTGCTATAATTTGAAACCTGCATGCTATACTAATAATCCACTTGCTAGATTTAGCCCTGGAACAATAGGAAATGAGATCATGTTATCTGGCCTTAAAAGGAGGATATTTACTTTTATGGCCAATAATAAAAAGGTACTCCAATAGGAGTCATTAAATCTTTTGCTTCAGGATGTAAACTGATACTACCAGATTTTAGACAGAATTTGTTCCTAGATGTGCACTTAGGGTTGTGTTTCCATTTCAGCTGAAATGTGGCGTAGATGCCAATCTTATCCAGAAAGACTTAGGTATGATGGATTATGGCAATGAAGAAGTAGTGGCATTTTGAAGGAAACTGAATTGGTGCTGATTTTAACATCAACTCACTGGAAAATGTATGGTTCTAGACCTGGCACAAAGTGTAAAACATGAAAGTTGAATGTCATTTCAGTGTTCAAATGAATCCCCTAGCCTTCTTAGCTGAAACATGCACCAGCCTCTGGGAATCAAAACCTCAGGATCCAGTTCCTGACTTAGTCCAATTTACTACGCAGGTCATCTGGGCAAGCTTTGTCTTCCTGGAGAAGTGCTGTTTTCTGTGAATTTGAGAGTGTAATAATGACTGATCAATCTAAATAACGCAGCAAGTAACAACTTGTTGCTGCTTGTGTCTCTAGAATTTACAAACCACTATTAAGGGGAACTATCCTCTAGCAAGCCAAAAGGAAAATAGAAAAAGTTACTGTCCCTGTATGTGGATGGTGAAACTGAGAACAAGGATGATCTACTTCTCAAGTCAGTTTGCAGGACACTAGGGATGGGAGCCCAGGCCTTCGCACCCTAAACCCAGTGCTTCGGCCTGCTTTGTCTTGTCTCTCTTAATGTGAGGCCAGAAATTGATAGTAGAGTGAAAGATGCATTACAAGCCTTTAGCCCATATAAGTATAAATTATTATCACTGAATACTGTGGCCAGATAGGCCAGGCTTTAAAAATTATAATATTATGTATTTTTACTGTTTTCCTCCCTAGTCCTTGTGCTGATGTTTGTGGTATGGATGAAACGCCGGGATAAAGAACGCCAGGCCAAACAGCTCTTAATTGATCCAGAAGATGATGTAAGAGATAATATTTTAAAATACGACGAAGAAGGTGGAGGAGAAGAAGACCAGGTGAGCAATGCTTTAAATCTTTAAAAGAAAATTTTATGATCATATAAATTTAATAGTGAGTAGTGTTAATACTTCAGTGAGAAAATAGTATCAGGTTTCCCTCCTGTTATCAGTCACTTAGTGAAGTGTTTCCTATGTGTGTTGAATATTTCTCAAATTTTTTTCAAAGTACCAAATGTCATTGTGTGTTTATTTTGTAAAAAAAAAAAAAAAAAAAAAAAAAACAATTACCATTGTTTCAAAGGATTTAAACCCAATTCTAGGTATATCTGTGTAATGATAAATCTGTTTTTCTTTATAGCTTCTCTTCATTAGAGATCCAAAGTATATTAAAAGTGTCTTCTACTTTGGGATCTAGATATTTATATGTATGGTAGAAAAATCACTGAGACTATTTATTCCACAAGTATTTACCAAAGAAATTCAGTATTTCAGGCACTATTTTAGTCCTGAAGATACCTCCGTGGGCAGAGTTAACAAATTTCTACCCTTAAGAGTCTTACATTCTTGTGAAATATTTGAAGTTAAGAGTCAACATCTAGTTCATCTTTATATTTATAGTGGCTGTCATGGTTTCTGGCTCCAAGTGATTTTTCAGTAGATGTCAGAATCCGCTTCTGGCCATTAAATAATGTGAGCTTATATCACTATGTGCATATGGTTCTGCATATCTCTTCAAGGATGAGAATGACCATAAATGAGAAACAAAGATCTCTATCTGCTCTGAAGCAACATTTTCAGTGTTATCATAGCAAACCTGTATAAGCTCTGTACTACATGGCAGGCATTCTGTTAAGTACATTAGGTGCTGCTATCTCTTAAATCTTTGAAACTTGTGATATTAGTACTGTGACCATCTCTACTTTTGTGAAATAAAAGCAAGCTTAAGGATGGTTAGATTGTACAAAATCATGCACCTAGGAAGTGATAGATGCAGAGTTTGTATGCAGGTCTCTGAATTCACAGCCTAAAGTCACTATTCTCATACATTATATGGGTATATTAATGTAATCCTTGAGAAATCACTGTGACGGGTAATTTTTAGATACATTTGTTAGTAATCTAATTTCTACTGGCTAATGCAAATGTGGGGGATAATTATCTGAAGGAGAACCCAGGATTCTTGGTTTTTGCGTCAGTATCAGTAAGTTAAATGTACTATCTTAAGTATATATACAGACATTATTGATAAGGCTGTTATTTGAATAAAAGCACATTTTCATGAATGTACTTTTCCCCTGCTTCACTCCTTTGAGAAAATGATACATCACTTTTCATTTTACAAAGCACGTTTATATTCATTATTGTTTAATCTTTGTGGCAGCCCCTTAGAGTTTTCCATTTTCCATTTGAAGAAAGTTGCATGATTTACTTTCAGAGTTTGTAACCCACAGAGCCAGGACTCAAGGCCTCATATTCTGATTCTAGGTTCCATGCTTGGTTTAGAATACCCCAACTCTCTCATTTAGAAGAGATGCAAATTTAAAGTATGTTGAAAACTTGACTCATGTGTGTAAAGCTGTTTTGAATTCTGACTAATTAAAGTG
This sequence comes from Cacajao melanocephalus, assembly GCA_963573385.1. Lineage (NCBI taxonomy): Eukaryota > Metazoa > Chordata > Mammalia > Primates > Pitheciidae > Cacajao > Cacajao melanocephalus. The sequence continues at coordinate 27,634 of CAUYLG010039381.1, read as the reverse complement.
GCTCTATAAATACACCTTAGGGTGTTTTGCTTATAAATGTCTTTGAATATTAAAATTCATGTTTGGCTTAATCCTTTAATTAATCTATCCTTTCACTTTCCTAGGCTGTTTTCAAGATCAGCAAACATATATTGATCACATTCTCTCATAAATCATCTACTCCCAGTATTTTCTTTTTCATGTAATTGTGCATACTTTTCAAAGGCATAAACCTAAAACCCAACTCAAGATAGCTTCAATAAAATAGTAATAACTGTAAGACCACCAGTAACAACCGCATGCTGCATAAAATTGGAGGCTCAGAGGCAAGAACCAAGAAAATCCTCATATAGGGACGGGACTATGGGGTATTTAATAGCACTTGATTTGAATCTTTGTCTCCTTTCCTCACCAGTCCCTTCAATAAATTGTTTACTACAACTTTATTGTTATAGTTATATTAGGAAAGGCTTATTTTATTTATTGGCATTATCCACTTAAATTGGTGCTTGAGATTAATTGGTAAAACTCACCTATTATAAGATTTGTTAAAATAATCATCATAAATCTTCAACTTCCTCTTTACTAAATCTCTGAAGTTTGTTGGATTTTGGGGTTTTTTTGTTTGTTTGTTTTTTGTTTTTGCCCCTAGCCAAACTCTTGGACATGAATGTGTTGCTTCATATCTACTTCCCCAGGAGTCTAAAGATTTTTCTGAAATTTTCTCTGTATTATACTCTGGGGCGAATTTTTTAATTTGGTACCAATCTTCCTATGGTGTCTGTTTGTAGCCCCGGGGTTCTTTGATGGCATATGAGTGTAGATCCAGAGCCTCCACCCATCTCTGATTCTCTATGGTGATTTCTGTGTGCAGTTCTCTTTCCAGGCAATTGTGACAAAATTATATAATGGGTTTTTTTATGCATCTAATTTTTAACCTCATAACAGAATAAAATACATGATGTAGGAGTGCTACTGTAGGAGTACCACAGCAAGGCTCTTGTCTCCTCTATCTCTAAACCAGCAAATGAAATTCATTCACTTATCCTCATTTCCAAGGCCTCTACCTTCACTTAACCTCCATCCTACAACAGATTCCTAAACAGTGTCTTGTCTCTGCTTTAACATCCCAGTCCACTCTGGAACTTCTTCCTTAGCATGACAGCTCTTCAGTGCTGCACCCAACCTTGGGTTTACCCCCTCATACACTAGGTAAAGGCCCATGAGAAAGAGTCAGTGGTGGATGCAGACTCCCTCAGGATGTGAATTCATCAAGCCTGTTGACTCTCGGTGACTTAAGTTTCCTTCAAAGTTGGTGTTTTTTAAAGGCAGAGTTCTTTCTTCTTCTCACTCTTCCTTCAGGGATAAAAGCAGCTGTGGGTCTTTTCCTAGAAAGAGCTTGTCTGATTCTATGTTTTTATTCAGTTAGGCTTTATTTTGTTCTCTGCTGTCTTATGGTTTTGAAACTTTGATTGGGAACTTAGATAGTTTGTTATTGGCATTAGAGTGTGAATAATGGTCTCATGACTTTATCCCAACCAGAAGCAGATGCTTTCTATAGGGTTAAGAGTTTAACTACCACTCATACCAACAAAGAACATCCAGCAGCCTAGAACCTTCCCTTGTACCCACAAACAGGTGGTTTGCCCTCTGTCAGAAGTAACCACTCTTTTTTTTCATTCCTGTCACTGTAGATTAGCACCCCCTGTTTTTTGCTTTTATATAAATGGATATTATACAGTGGGCACTCTGTGCCTCTGGCTTCTGTTACTCAACATTATACCTATGAGATTTGTCTGTAGAAGTAGTTCATTTTTGTCATTGCTGGAGAGTATTCTGTTGTAAGAGTTAACTGCATTTTATGTATCCATCCTACTACACTTGGACACTTGAGGTTTTCCAGTTGGGTTATTATGAATAAACCTGTTACGAACATTTGCGTGCATATGTTCTGGTGCATTTTGGCTGGTACGTGCACAGGAGTTGAATTTCTGAGCCATGGAGTGTGCATATGGGCAGCTTGACTACAATCCTGTACATTTTCCAAAGTGATGGTACAGTTGACATCTCCCTCTGCACTGTGGCGCATGAAAGTTCATTTCCTCCACATCTCATCCTCACTTAGCACTTGGATTTTTTTTCATTCTTTTAAAATTTTGGCCACACTGTTGCTGTATGTCTCATAATTTAATTGAGACATTCCTGCCTACATATTTACCCTTTTGATATTTTATTTCATGAAGTTTCTGTTCAGCCTGTTTGTCTACTTTTCTATTGGGTTGTCTGTCTTTTTCGTACTGACTTGTAGGAGGTCCTTATATATTATAAATATATGCTCCTTGTCAGATAAATATATTGTAAATATCTTCTCTCATTTTGTAGCTTTTTTATTCTCTTAATGGTGTCTTTAGGTGAATACAAGTTTTTTTTATTTTTTATGTTGTTCAGTTTATCAGTTTTTTTCCATTATGGTTAGTGCTCTTGTTTCTCTCTAAAGACTTCGTGTGGGATATGGTGATTCACACCTGTAATCCTTCGCATTTTGGGAGGTTAAAGCGGGAGGATCATTTAAGCCTAGGAGTTCAAGACCAGCCTGGGCAACAAAGTAAGACCACATCTCTAGAAAAAAAAATATATTTTTTTTAATTAGCCAGGCATGGTAGCTCATACCTGTAGGCCCAGCTGCTTGGGAAGCTGAGGTAGGAGGATTGCTTGAGCCTGGGAGGTTGAGGCTGCAGGGAGCTGTGATTATGCCACTGTACTCCAGAGCCTGAGCCACAGAGAGAGACCCTGACTCAGAAAAATAATAATAATGATAAAATAAAACGTAGACCCCAAGGTAATGAATCCCCCCAACTATGTATATTATCTTCTTGAAGCTATATTGTTTTGCCTATCATATTAAGTCCATAATTTATCTGTAATTGATTTTTCCTTTGGTTCATGGGTCAGGACTTCTTCGTGTTCTTTATGAATATCCAGCACCCTTTGGTAAAAAGATGACATGACCACTGCACTGCAGCACTACATTGTCATAAAGCAGGTGACATACATGTGCAGCTTTGTGGGTTAGCTTCCTGTGGTCCTGTGCAGTACCACCTGTTCTGTCTGTTCTTGAGTCAGTCTCATGTTGTTTTAATTACTGTAGCTTTCTAGTGTCTTAGTATCTGATAGGGTAAGTTTTCTGAGTATATTCTGCAAGGTATTCTGGTTGTTTTTCTTTTTAGGTTTTTGGTGGATTCTGTTTTACTTTTTCCTTAAGAAAAAGAAACCATCTATTTATCTTATTTTTTAAATGTATTTACTCCAAGTACTCCACTTTCTACATAGATGTTACTGCTTTAAATCTTAAAATCACAGTCAGTTCCTGAGAAGTTCAGCGGTATGAAATACACTATGTTCTGTTTTCCGTAATTTACATGTAGCTCCCTGTTAGAAATTCTGTTTCTTTGTAGTGCAAAGTAAGAATTTTGGGCAATGGAATCTAATTCATAGTTTTTATTATTTTTTTAAGATAGTATCTCTTTACAATAATAGGCCTCAGAAATGGGACTGTCGTGCTGCATTCTGAATAAGTTTTAGTTGATCTTTATTACCTATATTTTGGAGCCTGTGTGTTACCTTCAGGTGTGAATGGCTGGTGATGACCAGGTGCTGGTGTGGTCGGCTTCATGTCTCAGCTGGACAGTCTTAAAGAATCATTTTTGCTGTTTCTGAATAGTATTCCATTGTAAACTGAACCGCATGTTGTTTATCGAGCTTTAAAAATTGTGTAGATCTCAGAGATCAGTTTAGGTATTTGCTGGATGCCAGGTAATGCGTGTGTTTACAGCAAGGCAGGTCTGTACAGCGGTCTGCAGAAAATTAGCCTGAAACTGGCTCAGCTAAGATTCCTGTTCTTTCTGCCAAGACAAAGTATCCATACCAGCAGCTAACTGATTACAAAGAAAACAAAGCAAAATAGTGTTTTTCAAGGGTAGTGCTTATCTTCCCTGTCTTTGATTAGAGTCTCTATCTGTATAAGTTCTATGTCAAGGTCCAGATTAGTAATTTCTTTAACAAAATAACTAAGAGGGGCCTAAGGGTGGAGGGCAGGGGGAGAAAAAAGCAACTACCCCAATATCCTTTTTTCTTATCCTGCGTATAACAGAGATTTACTAAAGTTTGCGGATCTTCTGCTGTGGCTTAGATTGTCAGGAAGCTAGGTTGGGCCCATATTTGAAACAAGCATTAGATGTGTTCTGATGAGAGTACACATCTAATACACACACAAGGTTGATAGCAGTTGAACAGACCCTTTTAGTATCATGTCTAGTCTCTTTTCACAGGGTGAAGTTCTTTATCTGCTTCACTGCTACAGTCAGCAGGGCTTTTTGCTGGTTAGTAAGGCATGTTTAATTACCCTCATTAGTAAATGTCTGTCAGTGCCCTTTTGGCCAATAGGGTTGGTTGCAGATACAGTATCGCTTTCAATGATCTTTGTATCGAGTTCCTTCCCTATCATCATCACTAATAAAATCAGGATGCATGTACAATACAGCCGGTAGCTCAATTTCCCTGGGACCGTCCCCTTTCAGCCCCAGGATAGGAAACAGAAACTGTTAGCTTTCTGCTTTTTAAAGCTTAGACTTAATTACAAACATTTATCGAGTGTATATAAATGGTGCTCAGTCACTGATGCTAACATTAAACCTCTACCTACATCACCTCACACAATGCAGTTTCATTCTTTATAATAATAGCAAAAGCTGTTGTTTGGTGTACCTTACATGTTAGCCACTGTACTAAGTACATTATTTCATTATTGAAATATACATTAGTTCATTTGTCCTTCACAATCGTACAGTAAAATAGGCATATATTGTTAGAAAGTAGCAAAGTGAGGATTAAATCTTTGTCAGCCTCAGTGCAAAGAAAATGGTGTCTACCGTATCTTTCACCATCCTTGGCAAAGCTCATTCTCTACCAGGCAACTAAAATACTACTGCCTTTCGGAATGCCATGCGAATTTGTCAGAAGGCTCTCTCGTCCTTGAAGCAGACCTGGAACATCCAGCAACTTCCTGTGCTTTCAGAATTTGACTTGAAACATTAACCATTCCCAAGGCCTTGGGCTGCTGTGGGAATTCATAATCTATGAGAAGAGGTGCTGCTATCCATCTTGGTTGGGGTCACAAATGAAAATTGATAGAAGCTGGACCTTCAGACCATGAGTTCTGGCTCAAGGAGCAATGCCAGCCTCAAGGTGATAGAGGCGGGAGGCAGAGAATCTCTAGGCAGACAGGAAAGGGTCCCTGGCGAAGCCCCATCTTCAGGCTGAAAAGCCTGGAACCCGTGGCCCAAAGTGAGAACTTCTATCCCTGTTTGCCTACTCTCATGATTGGTTCTTTCTGAATAATGTCTTTTTACCAATCAAATGTTGCCTTTTTCAAAACTACCTGTGGCCTGCCCTGCCCCCAGTTCTGTACCTATAAAGACCCCAGGCTCAGCCAGTAGAAGAGAGAAGCAGCTGGATGTCAGAGAGAGGCATTTGACTGCAAAGGAGAGGAGCAAAGAGGTGACTTGACTTCAGGGGAGAGTGACTTGCCCCTCCCATCCCCTTTCCAGCTCCCCTCTCTGCTGAGAGCTGCTTTCATCACTCAGTAAAATTCTTCTCATTCACCATCCTTCAGTTTATCTGCATGACCTCATTCTTCCTGGGTACTAGACAAGAATTTGAGACCCACCAAGTGTGGGTACCGAAAAAGGCTGTCACACTGGACCTTTGCCTACACTGACAGAAGGCAACCACCCCATGTGATGAGGCAAAAGGCCCACTGAGCTGATAACACACTGGGGTCTGTGGACAGCAGAGCTAAGAGAGCATTGTGGCATGCCCTCTGAGGCCTTGGGGTGACAGGCACCCCCACCTAGACGCCACCACAGGGCCTGCATGGAGTTTGCTCCTGCCGGTGCCAAAGTGGCCATCCAGTTTCCGCACTCACTCACCTATGCACTTCTCCCACAAGGGATTGAGCACAGCAGGCTGAGTAAATGGGGCACCCCTGTCACGAGTCCCACAAAGAGGTCAGGAAAATATCCTGCATCAAAGGGATGAGGACTTGTCTCTCAGGCAGAGTTAACTCATGAGAGACTGAAGCTGATGCTGGGCAAAGGAGGTTGTGACAGTAAGGCCGGGCGGCTGCTTAAAGACTCCACATCAGTCTTGTCTTGATCACTCTTGGGGTTCTTGGATCTTGTGATCCACCATGTCTCAGGTCTTTCTTCTCATACTCAACTCTGTTGCGACTGGAGCTTGAAAGTTGGCTCCATTTTCTTCTCAGTCTCTCTAGACAAAGCCCAGCACCTCTTAGGCTCAGAGAACACTATATAGGTTTCACATTCCAGGACTGAGAGGTCTCTGTCCAAATTCCAAAATGTGTTTAAGTTTTAGAGACTGACCAGCACCTGGTTCATTGGGGTGTTTTGTTTGTTTGTTTTGTTTTATTCTTATTTTTGTTTTTGTTTTTTATCTGAGATGCTGAGATGTTTTTGAACTCTCAAAGGAAGTAGCTCAGTGTGTTCAGGCTGCTATAACAAAATTCCATAAACCATATAGCTTATAAACAAGAGAAAATTATTTCTTAACAGTTCTGGATGCGGGATGTCCAAGATCAAGGTACCAGCAGATTCAGTGTCTGGTGAGAGCTTACTCTGTGCTTCATGTAAAGTGCCTCTCTTGCTGTGTCCTCATACAATGAAAGGAGCAAACAAATTCCCTTGGTATTCTTTATAAGGGTACTAATCCCACTCAAGAAGGCTCCACCCTTATGACCTAATCACTTCCTAAAGGCCCTACCCCTTAATACTATTGTATCAGGAATTCGATTTCAGCATGTGAACTTAGTGGGGGACAAAGACATTCAGATCATAGCAATACCTAATACCAACCCCTGTGTTTTGGAGGACGGTCTGAAAGATGGGTTCTGTGTCACTGTAAAGTAGCATTTTATAAACTTAGAATCTGTTCATACGTGGTCTGTGGCTATGTTTTCTTTAGCTTGCAGAATTAAAAATCGAAAATATTCACATAAAATTATTGTTTCCTATTCCCTTCAAAAAGCGAAAAGATCTGGAAACATGACCTGCATTCTGGGAACTAAACCGAGATTTTCCCTCTTTAAGCAGGACAGTCATGTTCCAGTTTTCTTTTCTTTGTACCAGACCAGCTTTATTCATATATGTTATCAGCCCATTCTTCATAGATGCTTACTTTGCAGACCCTGATTGAATTATACAATAATAAATAAGTCTTGGATTAATAAAAAACAGATTCATACAAAGAGGAGGTGATTTTCCAAGATAGTTCTATATTGCTTAAATAAGAGACAGAAAGAGAAGTAACCACACAAATATATTTAGCTAGATGTATTAGCTAAAATAGGCTAGCTGCTGTAACAAACTCTAAAATTTCAGTAACCTAAGTCTACTTGAAAATGTATTTCTTGCTTTCATAACAGTAACGGAGTTTCAGGTTGTAGGCATTTGGGATGGAGAAAGGAGGTCTGCTCTCCACACAGTCATTCAGGGACCTAAAGTACCAGAGGCTGTCCCATCTTTCACATGTAACTTTCAGGATAATCCTACCCATAAATCCATGCAATCGCTACATGACAACAGGGCTTGGAGGATGATTTTGGGGAGATTTCTATGGGCCAGGCCTAGTGGCACACATCTGTTCTACTCCTAATTCCCTGGGAAACAACCTTTAGCAGTATGCCTAGAAAGAAGAATAAAATGGTTTCAGTGATCAGCTGGAAGTCTTAACACACCCTGGTTAGGTACTTGAATTTAGAGAATCTTTTTGGAGACTCTGTGAAAACGCTTTTTACCCCACCCACAATGGGTTGCATTGACATCCAGCTATGTCACAGGGAAATAGGTCCCTTGACACAGAGGAGATGCAATAGGTACAGCTCATGAAATGCAACACTGTATAGGCATGAAAAACGGAATTTAAGACTCAGCAAAAACAAGGAAAGGAAGCTCTCCTTTATCTGAAGAAAGCTTCTACTTTCTGTGGTACTAAAGTCTTCTTGATCAGGATCCAGCATGGGCACATGTAGGGAATCACATATAATTTCAGGATAAAGGGAATTAATTATAATAGGAGTGCCTAGGTTTTCAGAACCCAGAAGGTATAGATATAATTGTCATATGAGTGTCCATTGACTTTTTTCAATGAAATTCATTTTTTATGTGATTTGTGGAAATTAGTTTCAGTATTGATGTAGATGAGATCCCTAAAGTCTTGATGACACAGAAAGCACATTCCATTGTGTCTAGGTGCCTGAGATGGGGTAAGAACCCACAGTTCCTGTGACCCAGGGTTTAGGAAAGGGAACTTCAAGCATTGACGATTTAGTTTCTTCTCTCTTTACCCCTCCACTTTGCATTTTGCACTGCCTGTGCTTGCACACCTATACCACACTCTTTCACACTTTTTTAATATAGTCCATTTCTTCATCTAATTTTGTTTAGCCATCAAGATTCATCTTAAAACATCTTGTCTTGGAGTACCAGGCTGAATTGAATGTCTCTGCTCTATGCTCCCACAGCATTCCCTGTCTTCCTCTGTTTTGAGCTTTTATGTCCAGTGTTGGTCCTGACCTTAAGCTCTGTAAGGCAAAGACTTCTCATACTCATTTTTTATTTCAGCAACACTCATATAATGTTAGTTAAACCACTGTGGGCCCTCTTCCTGAATTTCTAACTTAGTTTGCAACTCTATCTGTGGCATAATTGAACCAGTACACTTCTGATAACTTCACTATTATCCTTAGAGATCTCTGATGTCTTCAGGAAATGATGATAGCATTCATAAATGCTAGCATTGTTGCATACTTGTTCTGTGTCAGGCACTGTGCTACTCTCTTAGTTTGCAAGTCCTTTATGGCGTTCCTGATGATTCCATGAAGCGGACACTGCTATTAGTCCGGTTTTCAAACCTACGTCTGTGTGACTCAATAGTTCAAGCTCTTATGCACCGTGATAGAGGTTGTATGATAGATATTTTATTTAGTCTCACTGGTTTATGGCAGGCAGGAGCTCTTACTGGTTTGGTCCAGTATGGCTAGGCACATAGCCACAGCTCATTAGATGACCACTGGTAATCTGACTTTAGAAGACATAAGGGCAAGACCCAATCAATTGATTAAGCTTGCAGAATTGGGCACATTTGGACATTAACAAAGTTAAAATCTGGAGAAGCAATCTAAGCAGCCAAGTATTTTTTAAAAATCTGAGTATACAGTCGGGAACTAAATCTAAAGTCCAGGCAGGATGCCTAGACAGAAGGATGGGGCACACAGGTACAAGAAAGCCACTTGAGAACAAACCAGCTACTTTTCTGAGTCAAGAAATCTCTTCTTGAGCCAGGGGATCTCTGTGGACTTCTGCAGTCTCAGGAACCAGACCTGATGTGGACAATCAAGCCCGACCATCTGACTTTATGTCGAGAATGAAGCTTTTTAATCTAACTATGGTATATTTGATTGCTTGAAATAATTGTTTTAAAAATTGATTCTGCCGTATAAGCAAACTTAACAGATGGCTGAATCTGGACATAACTGTGGAGGCCACTTTCAACACTTTTATTGTTGGCTAAAGCATGCCCTGTTAATGATATTCCCAAGTTATTCATTCATTTTTACCCACCTGCAAACACTGTTATATATTAGTTATTGAAAGAATTCTGATTTCACAAAAGGAAAGTTTCACTAGGGATTGGGTTAGCACATTGTCATTCCCTTTTTCCATGCTATTCTCAAAACACTTATAGCTGGGGTACACATTAGTAGGCTGTAAAAGGTGTGTGTTCTGAACTGATCAGTGCCCATGCCTCCCAGTTATTAAATACTTTCACTGGGCACATGATTTGCATATGACTTTCTTTTTGCCATTCCTGTCACTTCATGCAAATGACACAATATTTTATATAAGTCATTTTAATATTCTTCCTGGCTAATTACAAATTTACTACATTTAGTTTTAGGGAATTGGAAAGCTATTGTTATTCTAGTAATAACAGTGATAAAGATTTGAATGCCAAGTATGTATTAGTACTGTGCAAAAAAAACACACACACACACACAAAAAGCTAACATGCAAAAATGCTATAGGCCAGTGCAGCTACCAAATCCGCCAGCTACCTATTTTATAAATAAAGTTTTACTGGCACAGTGGCGTGCACCATGCCCATTGATGCCCATTTTTTTATGTATTATCTATGACTACTTTTATTCTGTAGCAGCAGCAGAGTTGAAATATTGTGACATGGACTATCTGGCTCCCAAAGCCTAACATATTAATATTTACTATCTAGACCTTAAAGAAATAGATTATTGAACCTTGCTATAGATGTACTTAATCAATGGAATTCTCACTGGCTTTTTTGTCTAAAAGTTAAATACTATTAAGGTTAGTATGGGAAGTTTCTGTAGTCTGCTGAAGGTCACACAGTTAAAATGTGATGAAACCAGGATTTGAATCAAGGATTTTAAAAAATCAAATACTTGGCTCCCTTTGCAGTATTTACTTTATGTGTACATTTATCCTAACACAAAGAATGTTATTCTTCAGGACATTTCAAAATTATGTGTCATAAACTAGGGAAAGATCTTGATGCTCTGCCACCATATTCTCAACCAAATGTTGTCATTTCTTTATTACCTATTTTTATGTTTCCTCTGAGATGAATTAATAGGTCATGCTGAGATAGAACAGCTTTGATCTCTATCCAAGTGGTCAAAAAATTTTTTTTTTTTTGCAAGAAGAAATTGGAGCTCAAGGTGAAAACATGGAACCCAACATGCATTTAGATGGCTATACTTTTGTCTCCCAAGACAGACAGTGTCTTGGAAGGGTTAAGAAATGTGCTCATCTTTATAGGGCTGTAACTGGATTGCATCGAAACAATGGGAAATTATTTCATATTTCAAGTGCTCCATCTTTTTGAAGCCCTGTTCCTCTGCTCCCTTGAAGTCTCCAAGTATCTACATCCTCTCTTCTTCCGGCAGGACTTCCTTCACGGCTTCTTACACCTCCACTTTCCTTATTTTTTGTAACAACAGTTTAGATATTAAGGTTTCATTATTTTTGTTTTTATTTTATTGTTATTTTTTTGAGACAGAGTTTTGCTTTTGTCACCCAGGCTGAAGTGCAATGGCATGATGTTGGCTCACTGCAACCTCCGCCTCCCAGGTTCTAGTGATTCTTCTGCCTCAGCCTCCTAAGTAGCTGGGACTATGGGCACCCACCACCACTCATGGCTAATTTTTGTATTTTTGGTAGAGACAGGGTTTCACCATGTTGGCAAGACTGATCTCCAACTCCTGACCTCAAGTAATCCACCTGCCTCAGCCTCCCAAAGACCTGGGATTACAGGCGTGACCCACCGTGCCTGGCCAAGCTTTCATAATTTGTAAATGTGTCCTTTTAAAAGGCATTAGACTAAAGGCTCTATTATGTTAGTAACCAAGTCTGTTTCCCAAGAGAGACTCTTCTTACAAAAGAATTTGTGGAATCAAATCTTAACTGAAGTGTGTATATGCCACATTTTCCTAAAAGAATAAGCTATAATTTTACAACAGGCCATAAGTTGTGATAGGATTTCAACAGTCACAATTTCTAAAATAGAAGCATAATTTGGCATCAAAGAGTGAACCTGTAGCTCATTCACAATTCTGAAAACAGGTAGGATTTTAAAGGAAGCTGTGACAACTCAGCATTAACAGTAAGCCACAAGGGCAGAAACAATGACCGTTCCCTTTTAATGGGTGCTCAGTCCCCTCCCTTGTGGGAAGTAGAAAACTGGCTACCAGTAAGATGAAAATTTATATGAAGAGAGAGAACAGAGATCCTTCATCTGCATGCTGAAAGTCCCCAAGTTATTTTATTTCTATTAGACTTATGGTTCAATCCAGAAAAAGCTTTTTAGAAAATCTTTTATTTGGGTTGGGGGTGGGGGCTTTAATAATCCATAGAATCTACTTACTTTTCCACATCATTTGACCTATGAAGATAGTTACCGTCAAAACGATATTTCACTGGGGGAGAAAATCAGATTGTAATGTAATTTGCATAAAGCTTGCACGGGTATATTTGACTGACTTGTCAGCAGTTGTATGGTAATATGTTGACACCTTATACTATTTTATTCAATTATTTTAATGCCAGGAGCTTATAGAGAGTGAGATAATAATCTTCTTTCTCACCTTCCATTTCTTTTTGTGTCTGAAGTTTCTTGCCTGTGCCACAGTCAGCTTTTTTCCAGATACTTTTTTTCCTTCAGAATTTTGTTCATTTACTTCCATGTGAGTATTTCAATTTCTCTCAGTCACTCAGTCTTGAAACATTTTTAATGTTTACCTTATCTATATGAGGATTTGAAAGTCACTTGCCTTTGCAACTATAAAAGGAAAATTTTCCACTTGTACCAGCCCATGCCTAAGAGATAGCAAAACTGTTGTGTTTCATCACTGATTCTAACCAGTGGAGGCTGATAAAGGCCAGTGAATTTTGAGTGTCCACCCCTCTCCTCCATGTGACAAACTCTTACTTGAGCTACGTGAAGACTCCTTCCTGCTTAAACAAGTTAGTCTTATTTTAACCAACTGTGCACAGACTGAAGAACTCATTCTGTTGTGTGCAGAATGCTGGCGCCCAGTGCTGATTAGCAGAACCATCTTGAACTCCCCCTCCCAGCACTTCAAACCCCAGATGTTTTCCGCCTCAGTAAACTCTGGTGCATTTCTTCACTGGCAATTGGCAAAAAGATGCAGCTTTTTGATTATTTATTTTGCTTGCCCTGGTGGTCTCTCTGTGTTATCCTTTGGCATGCTTAAGTGAGTCTGTGACCTTGGTCAAATCATTAAGCTCCCTGAGCTACTGTAATCAATAGAGTGGGAACAATAACACCCACTTAGAAGGGTTTTTGTTTGTATTATATGCAATACCACAGGAGAAAGTACCTAATGTAATTCCTGACAGCTGATGAGCACCAGATAAAGGTTGCTTGCTTGCTCTCTTGCTCTCAGACCTGAAAATGACATCTGGCACTCAGTAGGCATTCCATAAATACTGGTGGAATGGTAAATGAATGTTTGCATTACTCCCTGAAATGGGCTGACTGTATAATTCTATAGATTCTACATGCAATGTAGTTTTTGGAAATATTTGCCTGAGATTCCAGAATTTCAATTTATACCGATGCAGCATTTTATTTTATTCTAGCATAACCAAATGCCCTGAGTTAAACTCGTTGTATCATTTTCCAAACTAATTATAAATCATTGCAAGTCAGTGGAATTCAACCAAAAAAAAAAAAAAAAAAAAAAAAAACCAGAACCAGAGCTTTAGCGGCTGACATCTTACTAACAACCCTGGAACTATATCACCTTAAGACATTTAAATCTTAGAGCAAAAAAAAAATTGTTACTTGCAGTGTTAATAGCCTGTTTTTAATGATGATTGCCAATTAACACACATTCCAAACATTAAAAGGAGGTAAAAAAGAGATTTTCCTTGGCCTTCATTCGAAAGTTAAATTTCTTTGGGAAGTTAACATTGTAAAGGTTGGCAATCCTAAGAGAATTTTCAGACCCACTGTTTCTCTAGAGTTTTAGGAGCCAAATAAAGATGTCTTTTTGGATTGTTTCAGAAGTAAGGCCATGAACCCAATGATGTTGAGATTTTTAGTCTTTGTAATTTTCTTTATAATTTCAATCCTACATGTCATTTTTGTGTTTATGTAAGTCATTATGGGATTGTAAAGATGTATAATTATGGAGGACTTTTATCAAAAGGCCTAAAATTAGACCCTCAGGTCAGGACTTTTGCCATACAACACAGATGGACATCAACAGAAGAGCCCATCCCTGTGACCAAAGGACACTTTCACATGCTGCCTGCCATTATTAGATTTTTATATCCCATATTTGCAGCAGATGAGGGGAAGCCATCACAGAGACACTCTAAGCCATGTAGTTTAACCCAGTGACTAGCTCCTTGTAAACCAGGGATTTTCTGCCTATTTTTGGACACCATCACAATGGAAGAATTTAACAGGTTTCCATCATTATGGGGTGATTCACCATGGCAATGATTCTCAGTGATGGGACCAGGTGGTCTTTCTCTCCCTCCTCATCGTAAATTATTACTATAGTGTGTAATGTGATCCAAGTCACATTTCTTGAATTAGCTGCCCCTTTGATATCTGGATAAGTATCATCACTGGGATTATATTCAACACTTTTTTTTAGTGAGCACTTTCTCTGAGCCTGACACATTAATGGTCCAAAGGTCTATTAAGACCAGAGAAGTTTTAAGACTCTTCCTGCTCTCTGGTTCTTAAGCTAGTAGGAAAAAGCTATCAAAAGAAAGACAAAGAACTGTTAATTATTTGCTGTTATGTAAGTATGTTATATAAACATTAATGAATGAAGCAGGTTAGGAGGATATGCTTTCTTTATCCAGAGGTGACAGCTACTATCAGCTATAGCAAATTGTTGTCAAAATGTAAGATCTGTTTTGCCAGATCTTGTTATTTTCAGGTGAGATACATCTAAATGTTGGTGACCTATTTGAATGTGTTTAAAACCCTGCTAGCCAATCAAAATGCAGTTTTATTTGCAACCTCTGGATACAGTGGGAGTTATAGAAGTCAGAGTAGAATGGCTCTTCTCAGATAGGGTGTAGCATGAGCAAAGTCCACATACCTCTTTTATCTCTAGTTATATGAAAGAAATTCCTCTATATTCTTATATTTGTCACCCTAAGCTGTTATATAATATATCCAGGACTATCAAAGAATATGTCGCCAGGTAAAAGAAAGTGCTTAAACGTAAGATTCTATTACCTTTGTGTGTGTGTAATTTAGACTTCTAATAAAACATTTTTCACCCTTAGGATAAAAACATTTATTAACTGTCATCAATATACTTGTCATCTATTTTCCCCCATTTTAGGGACAGCTTTGGTAACTGAATAAGAATGCATGCTTATTCACAGTTCACTCCACTCTGCTGTGCTTGGTAGTTATGCAATTAAACATGGCCTGGAAAAAAACGTGCTTTTTAGTGTGAAAGCATTCAAATTTCTTTAACTACATCCCTCATTTTATCGTGTATAGCATTTTAACATTTCAAGGGCTTTCACATCATCTGTTGCATCATTAAGGACCTTTTCTGAGATATTCTGTAAATAACTCAGATTCTATAAAATTGAAAATGGAGCATATTTGTGCAAGATCAAGGTGTTTTCTCTCAACTTTTGTATGGATGATTTGAAATACTCCTTCCTGACTAGAGAAAGCAGCATTCTGATGCCTTTTTTCCTGCTGTGGACTCTCCCAAAACGGCGCTTTCTCGCCAGCTCATAGATGGTTCAAAGTGAAAGCCAGTTTCTCCCTGAGCATTTTATAGTTTGTGATATACCAAATGTACATCCCACTCTGGTGGGTTCGAAGTCTCTGTACCTACCTGGCTTTCTGCATCACATTGTGCACACCTAAGAGGAGGAACTTTTCCGTCAAGGTATCTGAGTGCGTTCACCTGCTAGCTGAAGTTCTCGATAAGGAAATACTCAGGGGGAGTGTTGCCAGGATCATAGTGTCTCATTGGGCATAGAGATAAATTTTAAATCATGTGCTATGAAGTTAGACGGACTTGCTGTGTGACCTTGGGCAAGTTACTCAACCTGTTTCTTCATCTAAGAAGATGATAATAAAATATTCTTCATGGGTTTGTTACAGAAAACACTTATCATCAGGGGCCTGGTATAGTGCCTGGCACACAGTGGGTATGAATGTTAGTGTTCCTTCCCTTTGTCTCCTATGTTATTTTAAGCATTCCTCACATTCCTGTCCCTCCATACTCATTTATCTAGTTCCTTACCTCTAAATCCAACCTTGTAACTCAATCTTGATTTACTCATAGATGATTGTGGAATCTAATACACTTGGAGTCAGAATCTGGTTCTGAATAGATCTGGGACCATGGGCGACTTTCTTGGGTTATTTGAAACAACAGTTTTCTCGTCTCTTAAATGGGGTTAAAACTTAATATCACGTGTACTAAGAGGATCAAATGAGTGAAAACATCTAAGACACCTAGAACATTGCCAAAACATGGTCAATATTCAACTGTCAAATCAAAATCACTGTAGAGATAATTGCAAAAGGTTTTAAGCTAGTTTTAGGCAGAGAGATGAAGCCTAAACTAAGAAAAGTATAAGTAAATCTATGCTTTCTGCAAATGTCAGTTTTGAATTGGGAGAATATTGGGTAAGCTGAAGACATGACATTTATATCACCAGAATTCAGAGGTTTGAAAACTACCAAGTATTCGCCCAAACCTAAAATGTGGATGCATTTCCACATTGTAGTCGGTTTCTTTATACATTCCTGTCTAGCTGTCTAATGCCTGAGCTAAAAATAGTTCTGAGGGCTCAACCTATGGCCAGAGCATCCTTCTTCACAGGTTGTACTTCTGCCTCTCTGAAAGTGGACAGACTGTTTTTCCAGGACATTCCCACAGGGCAGCATGGGAAGAAAATCCACCTTCTCTCTGGCCTACCACCACTAAACCAGAGGTCAGCAAACTTTTCCTCAGTAGAGCAACACAGCAAAGAATTTAGGTTTTGTGGGCCACATATATTCCCTGTAGCATATTTTTCTTTGTCACTTTTAAGTAACTGCTTAAAAATGTAAAAGCTAGTCTTAGAGAAAAATAGGCCATAGGTCACACTGGGCCCAGAGATCATGGTTTTTCTGACCTCTGCTCTAGACTTTAGAAGGGAGAGAGGGAAGGAAGAAGGGTGGCTTGAAACCTTGATGAACTAATGCCATCCTTTAGGGAAAAGGAAAAATAACCACCCTCATTTAAAAAAATACATTAAAGACATTAAGTTAGCACCTTTGCTTCTATGGTACAACTATAT
Organism: Cacajao melanocephalus; assembly: GCA_963573385.1. NCBI lineage: Eukaryota > Metazoa > Chordata > Mammalia > Primates > Pitheciidae > Cacajao > Cacajao melanocephalus. Next base: position 10,679 of record CAUYLG010039381.1, on the reverse strand, counting down.
TGTCTAGTTGGTTTTTTAGTTGTTTTATAGTGAGACCTCATCACACTGCTGTTTTTCATTGGAAACTGATGAGGAACATTGTAAAGCAGATGGAGCACAGACTGTAGAAATGAAAAGCACAGAAGAAAGAGCTGTGTGAAAGAAATATTTAATCATAACATGAAAAACTCATAGTGGCAACTTTTCCATTATGTTAAATTTTCCTCATTTCTATGTGTTCTGAGTATGTGCTTAAAAAGCGAGGTTGTAATTTTCTATCTTTGTGCCCATCTCCCATTGGTTTTTGATTTTTGTCTTTTTGCAGGACTACGACTTGAGCCAGCTGCAGCAGCCTGACACCGTGGAGCCTGATGCCATCAAGCCTGTCGGAATCCGACGAATGGATGAAAGACCCATCCATGCCGAGCCCCAGTATCCGGTCCGATCTGCAGCCCCACACCCTGGAGACATTGGGGACTTCATTAATGAGGTACAGAGAGAGACTCATTTTCTCTATAAGAGTTTTTACTTCATGCTAATGGTTAGATCTCTGTAGGCCACAAATTGCTTGGAATACAGCTATACAGTTCACTAAAACATACTGGTGTTTCTTATCTTTGTGTGAAAGCAAATGTGACTTCATTAACAAAGAACAAATGTAATTGCTTTGATCCACCAAAAAGAGATTGATCAATTAAGATTCTGCATTTGTAAAATGACATACATCATATATTATCAGAATTAGTCACACTGTCTCCAAGAAGGATTTGTTTCCCTTAGATTACAAGTAATAAATAGACTAACAATATTATAGTGCATTCTAATTTCATTTATTAGCATTAATAAATATAACAGTAGTTCACTTTAATTTTCCTCACACTATACCCTTTGAATCTCACAAATCATGAGAATTCAGTGCCTGCCCAATGACTCCATCAAAAGAGATTAGTTGGGAGAGCTAAATTAAATATTATGCAAGTGATTTAAATACTTGTCTAGTTGAGGAGTTTTAAGAGCTTCTGTAAAAGGAAGCTACTTCTCTGTTGCATATAACAGATATGATTTTCACTGTCAAAATTATTATGACATTCTTTTATTTCATTACTGTCCAAGAGTTTTGCTACATTTAATATTTAAGTTTTGAAGTTCATTTATTTATGCTGCTGCTTCTGATCGTGTCTATAGTTTTACTGTAATTCTCCTATTGAATTTTTATTGTCTGTATAAGAGAACAATACATATTGATGTTGATTGTGAATATATGGCAGAACTTCTCTTTTCTGGTCATATCATTAGTGTCTCCAAGATCAGAATAGGTCTCAATGCATTACAAAGTGGAATGCATCTGTTGTATATGGCCTTCAGTCATAGGCTGATAAGACTCTTGTATTCTGGGCTTCTTCAAAATTCATATAATATTAAACATAATATTAGGTTTCTAGATGTACTTATTGCTTGTAGAAAAAGTTTTAAAACAAAATGGGAATAGTTGCCTGTCTCTATAACTATCTATTACTGTCTATTCCTAAAATATATGCCGCCTTCTGAACATATGTATTCATTTCTGCTAAATAGGTAATAAGGTTAATTTGTAGTTGACATGATTTAGAAACATATGGAAAGCAAAAACAACAGAATGCCAGTAACTCCCTTTAGCCACGTAAATATGTCCTGACTTTGCCAACTTTTAGTTATGTATAGACCCGGCTAGGAGAATTTGCAGAAATTTATACATATATGCCTAGATCTTTTAGAAAATGTAAGAGTGCCTAATGATTTTATTTCTAATTTAGTGTTTGTCGTCATAAGAAATTATTGAGTTATTCCTATGGTTGTCAATTCAAGCTATAGTGAATCTTCTGACTCTAGGTATAGGAACTAGACTTAAAATTTTTTTAAAAATTTTATTTTTGTAGAGACAGGTCATTACCAGCCTGTTTCCCAGGCTTGTCTTGAATCTTGGGCTCAAATAATCCTCCTGCCTCAGACTCCCAAACTGCTGGATTACAGGCATGAGCCACTGTGCCCATCTGGAACCATACTTTTTTGAAGCCAGAATTCTGGCTTAAGTATAATTCAGCAAATCCTTACTAAATATTTCTGCCTATCCCCGAAGTATCAGTATTCTGTGGGATTTCGTTTCATCCCTGATACTCTTCTTTTCTCAGTGCTAAAGATCAAACAGTAAGCATTATTTATAAGGCTATTATTCCTCATCTGATTCCTGCTCTCTTCTACCCCTCACCTCCCCACATTCCCTTTCTGTGCTGCAGCCCCACTGAAGTATTTGCAGTTCCTCAAAAGCATTACATTTTTGAATGCACTGTAACTTCGGCAAAGCCCTTACCTGCTTGGCCATCTGCTGGACTCCCACGTTACCTTCAGGATTCAGCCAAAACATTTCTCTGTGAAGCCTTCCTTGATACCTCTGGGAAGGGTTAACAACCTGACCCTTGGGTCATAGCCCTCACCAGCTGGGGTATAACAACTGTCATTATTTCTTTCTCCCACTCAGCATGTGAGTTCTCTCCAGGAAGAGCACTATTTCTTGTTCATGTTTTTATAACCTAAGCATCTAGTATGTTACCTAGCTCTTAGATTTTTGTCATTTTCAGGATTTGAGTATGCACTATGGCCAATGTGTAGGGCATGGTGCTATGGGCACTACCCAATTTACGTCTGATTGAGATTCAGTGGATACCAAGTTTGGAGCGTTTCATTGTGCTTGTCAGAGTACACAAAAAAACCAAGGATAGTGGTTATTCTGAGTGTATGTTTGACTGTGGGCTTTCTCTCCCTCTCTCTCTCTCTCTCTGTTTGTGGTCATTGTTTTTTTTTTCTTTTTTTAACAGTGACTATATTTTCTTCAGTAGATAAAAAAGAGCATTTAGTCAGAAAGTTTCACTTACCCAGCCCTTCTTGGCCACAGCAAAAGGAATTATAGTAGAATTTCTATTTGGAATTTTCTTTCTCCAAAACAGTGCTCAGGTACACAGTGTGTTATGGCTGGAGACCATTAACAAACAGGTGTGATTACTTATATGAAAAACTTTGTTCCAATCAACTGACTACAAATTGACTTCCAGAATACAATCTATTCATAATTTGAAGATTGTCTGCATATGTGAAAAACAGCTCATTATGAAACCATCTTGAGCTCAGTGTAAGATCATCCATTCAGCAAATCACTATTGAACATCTATCTGTGTAATGTAACTGTGTAAGTAATATATAGATAAAAGCATAAATCAGGCATCGATTCTCTTTGTGCATGTCTCCTACTTTGCTGCTAGCACAATATTTGTACAATGCAAACGTGCCAGTATCTAAAGCCTTATATGCCAGGCATAGGAGGCCCATTGTGTCTGGTTCTTACTTGGCTTTCCAACTCCATTTTAAGCCCTTCCCCACCCAGCATCTTGCAGACTACCCACAGAGAACTCTACTTGTCATTCACAATCTCAGCTTACAACTTTGTGCTGGTGCCTATCTACCTGATGTTCTTCCTATCTATCTAGAATTTCCTTCCCCCTTTTTCTAGATGTTGGGGGAACTTCATTAAGTATTTACCAACCCAGAAAGGGTCAGGCATACAGAGTATGGGTTAGGCACCATCCACCGGCATCCCATGGTACCTAGAACTCACCTCCCTCAGATCACAGATCCCATGGTTCCATCCTGCCTCCTCTCCAAGCACTTTTGTGGTCCGGGGGAGTGAGGCTTATCCCTGGAGGGGCAATTTGGGCACAATGATTTGGTGAATTAGTGAATGAATGAAATGAAAGGATCCAATTTGGAAATCATTCCAAAAATGGCAACTAAATCCATGGTGGGGTTGGAGAAGAGAGAGAGAGAGAGAGAGAGAGAGAAAGGGAGAGAGAGAGAGAGAAAGAAAGAAAGAGAGAAAAGAAAGAAAGAAAAGGAAAGAAAGAAAGAGAGAGAGAGAGGGGTGTGTGTGTGTGTGTGTGTGTTTATAGAGACAGGGTCTCTCTCTGTTGCCCAGCCTGGAGTGCAGTGGCACAGTCATAATTAACTACAGCCTCAACTTCCTGGGCTCAAGCCATCCTTCGTCCTCAACCTCCCAAAGTGTTGGGATTACAGGTGTAAGTGACCATACCTGGCCTAAATCCATGAATTTGAATGTAATTACAAGATAGATAGATTAGATAGATAGATAGATAGATAGATAGATAGATAGATAGATAGATAGATAGCTAGATTAGATAGATAGATAGATAGATAAAGAAATGTGGAGGAGAGGAGGAACCAAATTTCTTGACCTAGAAACACCCCTGCAGTTGGAGACAGAAAGTCTAAGGAGGTAAAGTATACAATAAAACAGTAGTTTTAAGGATATGATGGTCAGTTCTGTAGGACTTTTGGGGGAGAAGAAAACTGTCAAAAGTCCTAAGCCAGTAATAACTTTCCAAAATACCATCTAGACTCTTTCATCCAAGATACCTCTTAATACTTGTTCAGTGTCTTCATTTACTGGACAAACAAAAATGAATACTTGTAAAGTTTTAAAACAGTTGAAAGCACCTAGAAAAAACTCAAGCACATTTTATAAAAATATTTAAAAGGCACACAAATTTATTTATCTGCAGGTCTTATTTGATTTAGCAGAGTACCAAATGTTCCAAAGGAAGAATAATATAGTGGTGATTATAATTGGAGTGCTTTTATAGATGTAAGGAATAAGAAAGCTCATGAGAACATTTTCTAGTTTGTTTATTTAAATAAGGAATGAATGTTGCCTTGAATCTCAAAAATGATAACTTATTTCCAGTCTGGTAGGCAGAGTAAAATAAGTCACATGTATTTTTAATTTCAACTGCAGAATTTCATTTTTTTTTGAGTTTTTAAATATGACCTTCAGAGAGTGAAAACTTCAAATTATTTCATCTCAGCCCAACAGTTAGATATTAACATACCTCCAATAATTTTACTAATACTAATCCTGTATATATCTTTGTAAAAGGAAATATACTTCTTTATATATATGTGTATTTGTTCATTCTCCTGCTATATTTGTCTGTTCTCAGAACTGCCAAGACTGGGTAGTTTATAAAGGAAAGAGATGTAATCAACTCACAGTTCCACAGGGCTTGGAAGGCCTCAGGAAACTTACAGTCTTGCTAGAAGGGAAAGCAAACACGTCCTCCTTCATTCACATGGCAGCAGGAGAGAAAAGCGCTGAGCAAAGGGGAAAAGCCCCTTATAAAACCATCAAATCCCATGAGAACTCATTATCACAAGAGCAGCAGCGTGGGGGCAACTGCCCCCATGATTCCATTACCTCCCACTGGGTCTCTCTCACAACATGTGGGGATTATGGGAACTACAATTCAAGATGAGATTTGGGTGAGGACACAGTCAAGCCATATCATTGTGTTGTGTACACACACACACGCATGCATGCATGTATACACATATATACATATATACTATATATATACACACAATCTATGTGTGTGTATATATATGTATTATTAAATAGCATATGTATAAAGTATATGAAGCATAAAATAGTATGTTTTAAATAGTATGTATTAAATAGTATATGAAGTATATTTCATTTCTCTACTCAAAAGTATAAAAACCAAGTGAATAATTCTGTTAAAAGACCACATTTTTATTAATATTGTTTAAAACTTAACAGCAGCTTCTTACAACTTGCTTAAAATTACTAACATTTAAAATGCTTGTCTTTTTCTCCTATTAATTTCTCATGTTTAAAATATCTCATTCTGGTCTTACAGAAGTTGGGCATTTGTGTAAGTTCAAATCTAGCCATCTCACCTAACAGCTCTGTTACCTTCTACAAGGTCAAGATCTTTGGCTTTAACCTCTTGGATCTTCAGTTTTTTTATTTGTAAAATGGGAATAGTAATAGAACCTCCTTTTAAGATTGCAGTGAGAACTAAATGAGATTATCTTTGTAATGTGCTTGGTATAGTGCTTGTCACATAGTAAAAATCTCTTAATTATTATCGGTGTCATATTATTACAGGTAAATTACCTTTTAGGAGTAAAAGACTTTCTGTTATTCTCTAATTGTAAGAAAACAATTAAAATCTACTTCTTCTGCACCAAAAATTGCTTTACCCAGAAAGAAGGGTAGTAATGTTGGCCCTGATATATACAGTTCTACTGTAATGTAAACATGGTGTACTTTTATGTCCACATAAAACTTAAATCTAGATTCTAGCTTTTTCTGAAAGGAGTGGATATAACTATGGAGAGGATACTGAGTGGGAAAAACTACACCCAGGACAACAATGCATGATTACCGCATAGAATACCTATTGCGTGTCAGGCAATGTGTTGTTGGACAGCAAGATGTGAACACAAAACAGCCTCTGTAGAAAGGGCTGTCACAATCTAGTGTCATCCAAAAAAAAGATGATAAAAGTAGAGGAGGCCGGGCACAGTAGCTCAGGCCTGTAATCCCAGCACTTTGGGAAGCTGAGACAGGCAGATCACTTGAGCCCGGGAGTTTGAGGCCAGCTTGAGCAATGTGACAAAAAACCCTCTCTACAAAAAATACAAAAATTAGCCAGGTATGGTGTCATGTGTCTATAGTCCTAGCTACTCAGGAGGCTGAGGTGTGAGGATCACCTGACACCAGGAAGGTCAAGGCTACAGTGAGCCATGATTGTGCCACTGCACTACAGTCTGGGGTACAGAGTGAGACCCTGTCTCTAAAAAGAAAAAAAATAGTAGAAGGGACCAGAGAGACCACAGGAATGACTCCTAGTCATGGTTGGGGGGAAAAAAATCTGTGTAGCAGAAGTGATATTTTTAATGAGCTTTGGGATGGATGGATGGATGGATGGATATTAATCAGATCAAAAAATATGAGAGGGATCATTTCAAACAAAATGAATAATCAAATAACATAGAAGCACACAAGAACATGCTTTGGGATTTGGGGGAGTTCCCTTAGGGGGTACATAATTCAATTGTGCTTGCTGGAGCTGAGAATAGCTGAAACAGAAAAGGTGGGTAAACAGTCTTGGTTCACTGAATGCTTTCTAGACAGTTTTACCATATGCTGTAGGTTACCCAACAGCAGGCATTTCATTTAACACCTTCTAGCTCTTCCCCTCTCTGTACACTTCTATTATTTTCTTAAACCGTTCATCAATTTTTAATTTTCTTAAATAATTATTTTAAATTGTTCATGCATCAATTAAAAATCATTTCACCCATTGCTGAGGGAACTCCATTTGGAAGGAGTCATAGAGAGCAGTTAGAGGGTCTTACTTGGGGGAGTGACATCAAATAACATTTGAGAGAGAAACCAATAGTTTGTAGGAAAGAAGCTGGAATAGTACTGGAGACAGGAAGGCCAGTTAGGCAGCTTTTTCTGTGGTCCAGGCAGGATGTAATGAAGACCTGCACTAAAGCAATGGCACTAGGACTGTAGAAGACAGAATGTAAACAAAACAGTAAGACCTCTTTTTTCTTACATCCCTCATGTGTTCCTCACTGGAGAATGTGGGTTTTTATCCTCAAAAAACATGTCTCCGCCCATAAAGCCTGGGATCAGAAGTCTATAAATACAGGCTCCACAAGAATTCAGCCAGAGCCAGGCTCTCTCACTCTGCACAGAAGCCTGTCTTCAGAAAATAGTTTAGCTTTATCTAGAATTTAAGATCTACCTCTCCATGAAAGGTAGAACAAGAGGATACTTTGCTAAATTTAGTCAAACCTAGAGAAATACAGGCAGTTAGTTTGTAAATTTGGTAACAGTACATCCTGTGGAATAATTTCCACATCCAAGAATAAAGGAATCCCATAAGGGAGAACCAGAAGGTTCTGTTGCCCACTGGATTTCTTCTGCACATTCACTGAGATTTCGTGCCTGTTACTGTCAGTTTCTTCGGACTTCAGTGTAATCTTTTTAGAAATACCAAAATATTACCAAGAGTTTATATAATACCTCATTCAGAAGAGTCATATTTTATTCTCAGATAAAAATCAGTGCTATCCAAGTGGAAGGGATTTAAAGTACTTAACCTTCTGCGTAGAAAGATGGCTTGCCTAAGAACTCTTGAAAAGTTCAGTGATTTTGCCCTTTTGTAATTATTAAAACATAAGGCAATGTGCCGTGCTCTAGCATAGCACAGTGGTCTCTCTCTAATGGATTTTATGGCCTTAACCTCTTTTAAAAAAAAAAAAAAGAAATAAAACAGATTAATAAACTACCAGGGGGATCAGAAAGCCAATGCAGGAGCTAAAAAATAAAGAATATTTTTTAGACAATAGTGCATATGGAAGTTGATTATCACCAGCATTATATTTACTTAATTTAAGGAATCAAATTAGGTGGCTTCGCCATTTGATGAAGAGTCCTGGGGTCCTTGAACACACCAGGGAAGACCAGACCGCTTCTTGTGTTTATTCCCTGGGGATAGTAAGCACAGTTCACCCCTTTTTTCTCCTCCAAATCCAGACACACTTGAGGCCTTTCCATTGACTCTTTAGAGCTAACTTGAGTCTTAACCTCTCCATGTTTCCAGTTTGGTGTTGACATCATAAGGATTGGGCCAGGGCTCTGTATTTTTACTTAAAAATTAAATTGTGATAAAGCAGATGACCTGAACAAACTGAGTGTAGCCATTGTCTCTGTTGTCTATATTATAAAGCAGTTGACATAATGAAAATTTAACATTTGTTTTCAGGGACCCAGTCTCCTTATCAGGAATTTCCCTGATTTTTCTTGATTTTTTCTCCAGATCTTCTCGGGCCTATTTCTTGTATGGCCCCAAGTTAGACAATACCAAACTAAGGGAATCCCCTATTGCTTAAATTTTGGTGCTAGATTTTGCAGGGAAGAGGAGTGCAGGCTAACATGCGAATATTAACTCTGTGAGGGCAGCCATTGGATCTAGCTCATTAGTAGCTGTGTCTCTACCAGTAAGCAGAATACGTTGCAGTAATATTAATACATAATTAACAAATGTGTCTCAAACTGAATGAATAAACACAAACAAAATGAATGAAGGTGCATTCTTTGGCTTTTGTTAGCTAAGGCGCCAAGCGCTGGCCACTCCCAAATATTGCTGCTTATAATAATGAAGGCTTACTTCTTGCTTAAGTTATAAGTCAGCTGTAGTCTGTCAGTGACTCAGTTCCTGATCCATATGTTGTCTTCATTTCAGGATCCAGGCAGATAAACTTCCCATCTGGAGCAGGCCATTCTCCTGGCAGAGGGGGAAAGGAGAAGGATTGGTGGAAGGGTGGAAACACATTAGATAGAGTTCTTAAAGCGGCTACTTTGCACAGCTACTCACATTGCATTAGCCAAAGCCAGTCACACAGCTAAGCCTGACAGCGTGGTTGGGAAAGTAAACCCTGACCCCAGAGAGGCACTGTGGGAGTGTGGGTGTGTGTTCTGCCTTCTGAAAAAGGACAGTGAATCACTGAGGGCAGTAACACAATCTACCACAGAAGGGAGTTACAAGTTTTGAGAAATTGTAGGTTGTGGTTCTCAGTCTTAGCAGAATTGCCTCGTAGCTTAATCTAAAAATAAGATAAAGAAAATCCTATCTAAAATTATTTATGTTGTATATATCAAAGTATTTTGCTGAAACCTGCTTTATTTTACACAGGCTTTTCTGGAGTATAAATAGTATTAAGTGACGTGAGGAATCGTAGTAAAGCAGTGCTAAATTTCACGGTTAAGATTGTTGGTAAAGCGGTACTTGGAGATGAGAAAACTGGTCGTGTGTACTTTTCTCTCTGAGTTTTGATCAGAGTCAAGCAGCTGCCATATTGTTTGTGAAGATATATCTTCACTGTTTTCTTATTTTTTTAAATCCCAAAGCAGGACATTTTTCTCTATAACTTAAATTTTTAAAAAATACTAATATTCATTGAACTCTACATGTGCCACTCTGGGTGAACCCTCGGGTCCCTTTATTGCATTCGGTCTTTATAATCATCTTACTATTATTACAGTTATAGATGAGGCTATATGAAGGTCCCACAGCTGGTACTGGGGAGAGCTAAGGTGTCATCTCAGTCTGATCTCTTAACCACTATACCATGCTGATTCTGACCTTAATTTTTTTTTTTTTTGCTCTTTTTTCCTGTTTCTCCTCTGTAACCTTAAAAGGCTAGATGAACACGTGCACATAAAAACCCAAGTATGCGCTCATAAAATGCATGTGTTTTTGGCAGGCTTGATCTCTCAAGTGGGACTGACTGTGACACATCTTGGATAGTTGAAGCCACATAAGCCAACTAGCGTTTGACAAGTAGAGTATGGAAAAAGTGAATGATTGCTCGGAGACTAATGTTAGTATATCTAGCAGTACTAGAATGGAATTGGGGGGAAAAAATAGAAAATATACCAAAGGACCTAATACTAAATCCTTAGAAGAAGTTTTGCAGAGCATAGTTATAAACTAGCTGTAGATACTCGAATTGGATATTAAAAAGCATCTGCTTACAAGAGGAACAAACATAGATAGTAGTTATTTCCTTGTTTCTTTTTTAAAATTCTTTATAAGAACCAGATACGGGCCGGGCGCGGTGGCTCACGCCTATAATCCCAGCACTTTGGGAGGCCGAGGCGGGCGGATCACAAGGTCAAGAGATGGAGACCATCCTGGCCAACATGGTGAAACCCCGTCTCTACTAAAAATACAAAACATTAGCCGGGGGTGGTGGTGCGTGCCTGTAGTCCC
>CAUYLG010039379.1:0-34639 GCA_963573385.1 Cacajao melanocephalus | reverse complement strand
TAAATAAGACTGCACACTGGCAACTATCTGATATTTGACAAAGTCATCAAAAACAAGCAATAGAGACAGTTCTCCCTATTTAGTAAACGGTGCTGGGATGACTGACTGGCCATATGTAGAAGATTGAAACTAGAACCCTTCTTTACATAATATACAAAAATCAACTATACATGGATTAAAGACTTAAATGCACAACCCAAAGCTATAAAATCCCTGGAAGACAACCTAGGCAATACAATTCTGGACATAGGAATGAGCAAAGATTTCATGACCAAGATGCCAAAAGCAATGAAACAAAAGCAAAAATTGATAAATGGGATCTAATTAAACTGAAGAGCTTCTGCACACCAAAAGAAACTATCAGCAGAGTAAACAGACCACCTATAGAATGGGAGAAAATTTTCTCAGACTGTTCATCTGAAAAAGATTTAAAATCCAGCATCTGTAAGGAACTTAAACAAATTTACAAGCAAAAAACTAACAACCCCGTTACAAAGTGTGAGAAGCACATAAACCACCACTTTTCAAAAGAAGGCATACGTGCGTCCAACAAGCACATGGAAAAACTTAATATCACTGATGACTAGAGAAACGTAAATCAAAACCACAATAATACGTCATCTCACAGCAGTCAGAATGGCTGTTATTAAAAAGGCAAAAAATAACAGGGGCAGATGAGGTTGTGGAGAAAAATAAATGCTGATACACTATTGGAAGTGTAAATCAGTTCAACCATTGTAGAGAACAGTGTGGTGATTCCTCAAAGAAGCAATTATGTTTTTGGAAAATCAACACTGTAAAGCAAAGGTATTGTCCTTTTTGGGGGTGGGCAAAGGTAGTTTTGAATAGCTCTCTGGGTGAGTGTTTCTGTTTCCCATCAGTTGTCATATTAATGCATCAGTTTATTACATGTTACATTAAGGAAGATGAAAGTCAATTTTTCAATTATGCAGCAAAAATAAATGTACGCTTAACATTATGGCATGTGCTTTTAGAGATAGAAAGCAGAGAGTAAAGAAAATAGCCATGTTTGAACTTAAATAGCCAAACTGAACTGTTTTTGATGCTGCATTTCTTTTTGTTTTGCTCCTTGTTTTCCAACTGATCTATGTACTATTTTTCCACACAATACAGATTTCAATGCACCTGAATTGTCATCAGGACATTGGCAGTTTGACATAATGAAGTTCTAATGACTGAGCACATATTGTGACTAGTCTTTTTACATTGCGTATAAAGAGCACTTTTATGTGTATGAGTATATTGGCCCTATAAAAAATACCTTTGCTATATCTTGCTTGAACTGTTTCAGTGATTTCTCAGGCTGACTCCCTGGATTTTATACGCTAGTTTTTCAAAACACTCTGCCCACTTTTGTTAAGCCAATATTTATGAGATTTAAGATAGAAGGTTTGAGAATCCTTCAGTGGCTTTCCTAACTCTCAAAGTCATTGATCATCCCAAGATCTATTTTTCCAAACTAACGGCACTTTTCTACTGTGTCACTGGGCATCCCACATGTTCTATGAACTAATATATGCTTCATCAACAAGTTAACAATGTCCACGAAGTTTTATTTGTCCTACCCATTGATTGAATTATCTTTGCCTACAACTCCAATTCTCAGATCTATCTAGATCAAATTAAATTTTTCTATTTCCTGATCTCTCATTAGAAGTTTTAACTTTTATATCTTTAATGAAGCACTTAGAACACTATGTCTCATATTCCAGTTTTCTTTACTGGATTGTGAGTTCCTGACAGGCAAACTTATTATCTCCCTGCCTTAGTCTATTTGGGCTTCTATGCCAAAATATCATAGAGTGGTGGCTTATATGCAACAATAATTTATTTCTCATAGTTCTGGAGACTGGGAAGTTCAAGATCAAGGTGTCAACAGACTCAATGTCTGATGAGGACCTTCTTCCTGGTTCAGAGATGACCACTTTTTCACTGTCCTCAAACGGTGAAAGGGAAAAGGGAGCTCTCCGGAGTTTTTATAAGGGTATTAATTACATTCATAAGGTCTGTGCAATAATGAGCTAATCACCTCCCAGAGGCACTATCACATAACACTGCATTGGGTATTAGCATTTCAGCATGAGAACTGGGATGTGGAATAAACATTCAGTCTAAAGCACTCCCTGTATCTCTACCTTCTCCCCTAAATCATATGCATTCATTGTTTTGTTTATTGTAACAGAACCAGCATTTGGTAAGTTTTCTCAGCTGTATTCCTAAAGGAATCCTCAGTATATAAAAAAATCCAAAATCGATTACTCCTTAGTTTAAATCTCCCTTTCCCAACTTATTGCAACATGGAGACAACTGGTTGGTTGTACTAGATGTACCATTTACGTAGCACATGAAAAGCTAGCCACCCCCGTCCAAATCTTTTGTTATGCAGATGGGTTCTCTACCTGGCCCAGGCCATGCTGCCTGCTTCTTTACTGTACACGTGGTTAACAAAGAAAAGGAAAGATGGAGCCTGCATGTTGAACATGCCTGGCCCTCAGGTAGCTGCTTTCTAGTGACACAGCTTCCAGTATTTACCTTGCTTATCTATGTCTGCAGCTCAATTATTCAGACTTCTCTTTGTTTGAAAAGAAATTATTTGGGAACTGCTTTTTGTTAAAAATGGAGATTCTGCTGAAAACTCTTTTACACTCACTCCCTGCCTAAACAATTTATTTCCAGCTTCTGTATCAGTGCCATACAGAGGATGGGCACTCTGTGTATGTCTTTTTAACTGTCTGTTTGCTGCATTTGGAGAACAAGGAATAGAAAGGGAACAGATTTGGACACCAAACAAGCCTAGTAGATCGCACACTCTACAAGATTAGGAAACATGAATGCCCCAAACTCCATGTGGCTTCAAACTCCTAGTGTTGTTGTCATGCCCAGAAAAAAATGTATTTGTTGAACAAAAAAATAAACCAAAAATAACAAACATAAATGGGATTAAGTTATGGCTCTGTCATTTACCAACTGTTCTGCTAAGAATTACGTTCTTTAACCATTAGTTTCTTCTTCATCATTGAAATTAGGATCGCGCTACCTAATTTTCTGAATTGCTGCCATATTTAAAGAAATGTGCCTGGCAGATTTTCTAAAATACAACAGATATTGAAGAGATGCTAATGGAATAAATGCATGAATTAATCAATGAATGGAGGGATAGGTGGATGCATAGCTTGATAGATGGATGGATGGGTAGATGGATGGATAGATAGGTAGATGAAGTGAAACACTCAAACAGGAAGATGTTGAGGGGCATAAAGATACATTCATAAGTTAACTTTAGTAATAATTCCTTAGAAAATAGGGAAGTGATTATTGGTTTTAGCCTCTGTCCTAATCCCAAAGTTATTAGCAGAATTCCATGTATCCCTTACACATATAGCTTAAATGACAGCCTCATTTTACCAGATCACCCCTGACTCCCTCACCGACCCCTGCCAGTTGCAAACACACTGGAAAAGGAAAAAAAAAAAAGATGTCAATGCAAGTATTAACTTTTGGCTCCCAAAGGTACCATCTTTGTACTTAGCATTCATTCTCTACCTTCTTTTCCATTCTGTACTTGACAGGCTTGTGAATAGGAAGAAAAAAGATAGCAACTATTAAATTTGGAATGATGATCTAGCTTCACAAATTAGACTGTTACTCTCCATTCACAGTGTGAGAGTTATAAGAGAACATATTTATCTCCTGTTAGAAATTAAACTTCTAGATTTATACTTACATTGACAATGTTCACCTCCGCTTGTTTTTCTTCTCTTGATGTTCATAGTTAACAACAGTCTTTGAATATGTTAATAATTTGATCACTTTATTTAACAGAGTATTTAATTTGTCTCCACTAAGCTGTAATTTATAGATTTATTAACTTTTGGTATCTTTTGAAAAGTAGGTGGAGGGATACTAAAATGTATGTGCTTTTGTGTATGTGTATAGATGTGAATGCATGAATTCAGAGTAGAAAAGAGCATTATCTTTTTAAAAGGAACTAAACATTAGCCATCTTTCGCTTCAGACTATATACTGAATTACTTATTGGCTAACTTCATTAGCATTTCAGTAATGTAACGCTTTAATTGTTCTATGAAATTGCTTTAATCTTCCTCTCCTCAGTAATGAGAAATGCCTCACCCTATTGTAAAACTTTTGAAGTATTGTGTGCAGTTGTGAATCTCTGTGACCCTTTCAAACAGCATCTCTGGAAGACAAAACTTGCTGAACTTTTAAGCATGTTTTCCCAATGCCTTCACAAACCTGAATCCAGCCTATCTACTTAGCCAATTTCTCCCCATTCACTATTTCCAAGATCCAAGATTGCATTATTTTTTCTAGCCCTTTGATTTTGCAAGGGAAGAATCTGAAACCATAAAAGTCAAGTCCATACAAAGCAGTGAAAGGATATTATGGTTCATTTGAATATATTTACTAATTCCCAGGAATTGTTTTTCCTGAATCCACACTCTTGCGTCTCCTCATTTTCAAGACTGTATCTCTGTCTCAATAATCCTCTCTTTTCACTCCCTTCTATGATTGCATTTATCATGCAGTTATCATCTTCTAAGTGACCATTGCCACATATTTTGTTTTTCCTGGCTCTATATTTCACCTGACAATTTTGTCTTTATTCCAAGTTGTTTTGGGATGTCCCCATAGAAAAATTTTTTCTAAACTGGTTTTACAACTAAATGGTTGTGTGTCTTGCATGAGTCATTTAACGTCTCTGAGCCTTTATTTCGTCAACTGAGAAATAGGTTCAGTGACTTCTAACTGAAGGGGCTATTTAAAAGATTGTATTGAGAATGAAATATAAAATAAAATAACATGTGAATTATAAAATGGAGAAATAAACTATGTCCTACATTTGAGGATGTATCTTATCCTCAACATCTATTTTTAATCTAATAGTAAAAGAATGAGAAAAAGAGAGAAATAGGAGAGAGAGAAACAATATTAAGATAGTGGAAAAAAGCATTCTATGTGTATAGAGAGACAAAGAATAGCCCACAGTCATTAAACTTGTAAATTAAATGATACTTGACAGGGAAAAGGGCAAGATTTGTATTGTTTTTGTTTTGTTTCAATAGATTGAAATCAGCATATCTTGAGAAAAGTCTGCCTTTACATTCTAAAAAGATCTCCTGAAATACATGATTTGCACATATATTTAATATAGTTACAACAAAAACTGCTAATAAATAATTTATTAAATTTTATTCATCTTAAGACACTGACCTTTCTTTACAAAGATAACTGCAGTTGCCTTCAGCTACGTGAATTACTTGAGATTTTTTTTTATTGTTATTAGTAGTAGTGAGAGCAGTTTTGGCAACTCTATTCTTGAAATGAGATGTCAACCAAATGCTCAAATATTTACGAATTGACATTTTGTGTCTTTTAAATATTCAGGCTTTCAAGGTGCATTCGTCCTCCCTAGTGTATAGCTATGAAGATTTGGTTACGAGAAAAAAAACGTCATTGAAATAAAAAGGATGCTTTATAACACATGGCTTGAAATCTTAATGTGGTGCTGCAGATCAATCTAAGCAATAAGTGTCAAAGTTCAGTTCCAGTATCAGTATTTTTATGATAATTTTTCTTTTTCTTTTTTTATTTTCTCCTGTGGCTGGGTTATAGAAGGCTGCAGGTAATGTTTGTGTTGTAAAATTGAGGCCAGTAATTTAATCCCCCCATAAAACTCACTCACAATTACAATAGCATTGAAATGGTACATAAATGAGTTCTTCATAAAGCAGAAAAGAAAAATAGTGCAACAGTTAAGCTTTTTAATGATGGGCACTAAAGCAATGCTGCTGATTAGATTCTTTGCTAATTACCTTCTGTTACTTAGATTGGATGTATTTCAGCAGAATAGAAACATCTATTCATAAATAGTTGTTTTCTTGGTAGCAATATGAAAACATTCGACTCTAAAGTTGAAAACTACCTCTCAGGATTGTATCATCCAGTCCTCAGCTTGCTGACAAATGAAATCACGTGCCATCTGAAACATGGATAGAATGGCTTCCATTCCATTGAGTGGTAGGTACTTTACATAAAGAGGTGAAAAGGCTGCAGCAATAATATTTACGCTGAGACTTGCAAACCAAAAGGTCTGAGTGAAGAGATGTTGAAGAATAGGGCCAGACATGGAAAACACCGAGGCAAAAATGAGCTAAGGCTGTGAATAAAGCAGAAAGAAGCCCAAGATGAATTTAGAGAGTTAGGAAGAAGTGACATGGGCTTTTTACACTAGTCCAAGATATTGGGGTTTTAGTCTAAGGATTATTGACAATTCTGGAGGGCCTAATCAAATAATACTATTATCAAATTAAGTCTTAAGAAAACAGAGCTGGATATGGTGGCTCATGCCTGTACACCTGTAATCCCAGCACTTTGGGAGGCCTAGGCAGGCAGATCACGAGGTCAGGAGTTCGAGACCAGCCTGGCCAATATAGTGAAATCCCATCTCTAATAAAAATACAAAAAATTAGCTGGCCACGGTGGCTGGGGCCTCTAGTCCCAGCTGCTCATGTGCCTGAGGCAGGAGAATTGCTTGAACCCAGGAGGCGGAGGTTTCAGTGAGCCGAGATCAGCCACTGCACTCCAGCCTGGGGACAGAGCGAGACTGTCCAAAAAAAAAAAAAAAAAAAAAAAGGCAAGGAAGGAAGTGGTTGGGGAGGAAGGGAAGGAAGGGAAGGAAGAACAGAAGGATGGACGGATGGACGGAAGGAAGGAAGGAAAAGAAAGTCACCTATATGCCAAATGAACAATGGGCTGTGTGAGTTAACGATGAAAATAGGGAGCCATATTAGAAGGCTATGGGGAATGAACTGTGACACCTGTACCCTCTGCCAAATTGATAGACTAAAGCCATAAACAGCAACATCACTATATCTGCAGATAAGATCTTTAAGAAGATAACTAAGGTTCACTGAGGGCAAAAGAGTAGCCTTCTAATCCAACAGGAACGGTGTCCCTATGAGAGGAGAAAGACAAACTGGAAGCCGGAAAATGCACACACAGAGGGAAGGCTGTGTGAGGACAAGGACACAGTGAGAAGGTGGCCTTCTGTAGCAAGGAAGACTGGCCTCTACAGAAACCAATCTTCCTGGCACCTTAACCTTAGACTTCCAGCCTTCAGGGTTATGAGAAAATAAGTTTCTGTTGATTTAACAGAATATTACCTAGTCTGTGATATTTTGTTATGGCAGCCTGAGCAGAATAATATAAAGGTTATTGAGTAACCTTGGTAAGTAATAAAGGTGGTTTATATTATATTGGTAAAAATCCAAATGGGGAGAAATAAACAAGGATAGAATCTGTTTTAAAGGTGGAGTTTTCTACCTGCTCATGAATTGGGAATAGAGTAAGGGATAGAGAGAAATGACAATAATAGACCTACAGTTAGTTATATGGCAGTATCATTTTCTTATTCAGAGAAAGATGAACAAGGAGCACTTGATGGGGAAATTGGTGGTTCTTCTTCTAACATGCTAATTTTGATATTCATTTGGAGATATGAAGACATTGGACATATGAACAATATTTCAGAAAGTTATGTATTTGGAAGTCATTGTAACCTCCTATAAAAGCAGTAGTATTCTACTGTTAATTTCTATTTATCCAGAATTTATTACTTATCAGATGAACTCTAATACCCATATGTGGACATGCCTAAACACACACACACACACATACACACACTTGCCCAATTTCAACTATATTAAATGGCTACTATATTACAAGACTGTAATATCCTCTTGGATTGTGATTTTCCCTGTTGAAATGCAGAAGCTAATATCTATTAAAAGTTTTCAGATGAGAGGAAATATGGATTGAGTATATGAGTGTGAAATGTAGACAAGAAAGCAGACAAAGTACAATGCGATTGTATTAGTCTGTTTTTATGCTGCTGCTGAAGGCATACCTGAGTCTGGGCAATTTTCAAAAGGAAGAGGTTTAAATTGACTCACAGTTCCACATAGCTGGGAAGGCCTCACAACTCTGGCTGAAGGCAAGGAGGAGCAAGTCACATCTTATGTGGATGGCAGCAGGCAAAGAGAGCGCTTGTGCAGGCAAACTCCCATTTTAAAGCCATAAGAAGTCATGAGACTTATTCTCTATCACAAGAATTGTGGGAGCTTCAAGATAAGATTTGATTGAGACAGAGAGTCAAGCCATATCAGTTGTAAATGCTGTCGTGTTACTACATATGAATTGAAATGGGATCTCATTGCCAGGATAGTGTGGTAATATAAAGCCCTCTTCTCCCCAACGTTTCAATCTTCAATACCCGTGAATATGTTATATGACATGGCAAAGAAGGAGAAATAAGGTTGCATGTATAATTAAAGTTGCTAATTAGCTAAACTTAAGATGGGTAATGTATCCTAGGATTATCCAGGTAAGACCAGTGTAACTGCATGAGTTTCTAAACACGAAGGAGAGGGAGAAGGGAAGGTCAGAGGAATACAACATGAAAAGAACCCAACCGGCTATTGCTGTCTTTGAAGATGGAAGTTAAGAAGCCATGAAACAGGAAATGTGGGTGGAATTAGAAAGCTAGAAAACGAAAGGCATAGATTCCCCCCATAGATCCTATAGAAAAGACATAGCTCTGCATACACTTTGGTTTTAGCCCAGTGAGACCTGTGTTAAGACTTCTGACCTACAGAAGTTTAATAAATTTGTATTGTTATAAGCCACTAAAAATTTGAGGTAATTTGTTACCATAACTATGTAAAATGAATGCACATATCTAATGCAGACTTCAGGATCCAGGAGGGTTACTTTTGGAAATTATAAATTGAAGACCGAATGATAAATAGAAGCTATTCTGTGGAAAACTGGAGGTGGAAAAGCATAGTAGATGACCTATATAGAAGGAATTACAGTCAACAAGACCTGGATTAAAGTGAAAGTACACATTGCACCATCATATTTGCACTATTATTTAGCAAATTCATCAAATCAAAATATGAAAATTCATGTAGTATTTATCACACTATTTAGGAAATTCTTTAATAACAAGAATTCATTACACATGCAGTGACCATGAGGTCATATTAAATAAAGACAACTCCAAGTCCATATTAAATAATTATTTCTGGTTCTAGTCTTAGATATTTATGAGATAGTATATAAGAATAAAAATAAAGAATGCATCCATCTATGACAAAAGTTATTGAAATCCCTTCCCCACCTCCTGGCCATCCTTGTATTAGAAGCTTGATAAAGTTTATTGTATTGGGTGAAGACAAGAACTTACTTGATGATAAACGGCAAAGAGTAGCCTTGTGAGATGTGTAGACACCTTAGGAATATAGGAGAGGGTGAGTTAATTGACCAGAAAAATTGAAGATGCGAACCGGAAGAAACAAAGAAAATATTTAATATATGAAACACTTCATATGAAAGAAGTGGGGCTGAGGGAGAAAAAATAATTTACAATAAGTTAAACAGAAAACAAACCCTCTAGTCCAATAAAATGCCATTATATCACATTTGTTCATTTCAGAGTTTCTAATATACCAAAAGATAAATCATAAAATTTGAAATGTAATTCCATTCAATGAAAGATAAGTTGGTCTAAAAATCTTTTCTACTCACTCCAGCATTATAAAAGAACTCACTGTGCTGATGCAACAGGTGGAAGAGCATAAAGTTGGTCAATTTTTGTCCAATAAAAAATAGTTATTAAATGGCCAGAAACTTATCAATATAATAAGCTTAAAACATTTTTAAATGTGTGTTAATATTAAGGACTACTGTAATATGGCTCCATTATTATCCCTTTTTGTGTAGAAACAGCACAAAACTGTCTATAATAAATGGCCTCACACTTGGAATTTTGAGAAGCATAAAACTCTTTCTGTGATATTTGTTGCTACCAATTATCAATTGTTTCAGTTAATTACCTAGTCTTCCAGTATATGTCACAGTCACTTATGAGTGTCATTAACATAAGTCAGTGTCATTTGTCATGACCTGACTGAATCAAGGTAAGGGAATGTGAGAGTTTAGCGTTGATAACCAGTTCTTTCTATAAATATAGGTCTATATTACAGTATCACCCACCTATGAAAAAATATTGACAATATCAAATAATGACTGGCATATTCTAAATTCATGTTAGAAATAGCAAAACAAAATAACTTGAATTATAGAAAACTAAATAAATTATATACAAAGCAGAGTGAAGTAATAATGTACAAAAAAAGGCAAACTAGGTCAAGCAGTAGAGCATAACCTTAATTGAATAGATACCTGGCCCTCAAAAATAGGAAATTTGACTTCACATAAGTCTAGGCAGTATATTTTAAATTTTAAATGGGGGAGGGATAGACCAAGATGGTGAAAGAGAGCCTCCAGTATTCATCCTCATCACTGGAACACCATTGTAACAATTATCTGCACACAGAAAAGTACTGTCACAAGAACCAAAAATTAGGTGAGCAATCACAGGACTTGGTTTTAACTTTTTATCATGGAAATATGCATTAAGGAGAGCAGGAGAGACAGTTTTGAATCGCTAGCACACCCCTCTCCCATTCCCCAGCAGTGGTGTGGCATGGAGAGACAATCTGTGCACTTTGGTGTTAGAGAGTACGGTGATTGGGGAACTTTGTAGTGAACTCAGTACTGTCATGTCACAAACGAGAATAAAGCTGTGCTGGGTTCAGCCTGCACCCACACATGGAGGGAGCCATCCCAGCAGTAAGAACTTGAGTTTTTTGGCAAGTCTTGCCACTGCAGGCTGAAGTGCTCTGTGGTCTTAGGTAAACTTGAAAGGCAGTCAATGACACAAGGACTGCAATTCTTAGGCAACTTCAGAAACAAGCTGGGCTCAGAGCCAGTAGACTAGGGTGGCATAGGACATAGGGAGACACCAGCTGACACAGCTAAGATACGGTTTATACCATTTTTTCCCCAACCCCGACAGTGCAGCTCTTAGCCATAAGAGTGACTCCTTCCTTCTGCTTAAGAAAAGTAGAATGAAGAGTAAAGAAGACTTTGTCTTACATCTTGGATACCAGCTCAGCCACAGAATAGGACACTGAGTAGAGTTGTGAGGCCCACATTCCAGGTCCTAGCTCTTGCATGGCATTTTTAGACACATCCTAGACCAAAAGGGAACACACTGCCATGTAGAGAAGGACCCAGTTTTGGCAGTACTCATCACTCACTGACTAAAGAGCCTCTGAGCCCCAAATAATCACCAGCTATACCCAGGGAGGATGGGATCGACCTTAGGCTCTGAGACATCTTGGCTTCAGGGGAGACCCAGTACATTCCCAGCTGTGGTGGCTACAGTTAAAGTCTCCTATTGGAGAAAAGCAGAGGAAAAACTAAAGAGGACTTTGTCTTGCACACTAAGTACCAGTTTGACCACAGTGGGGTAGAGCAACAAGCAGGCTCTTGAGGTCCCCAGGTTTAGGTATGGCCTCTTGGACAGCATTTCTGCATCTACCCTGATGTGGGAGAGGCCACTGCCCTCAAGGGTGAGTTCTAGGCCTTGCAGCTTTCACCAAACTGACAGAAGAGCTCTTGGGTTTAAGTGAAAATTGGTAGTAGCCTGGCAAGCCCCTCCACATTCCATAGACCAGTGGTGGAGATGGCCACAGAGCGAGGCTCCAGTGTCCATGGAAAGGACAGGAAGAAGTGGAAAGTCATTTATATTGTGGTTTGCGTCCGAGCTTAGCTGCAGTAAAAGAGAATACTGGGTAAATTTCTGAGGTTTTGACGCCAGTCCCTGGCTCCCAGGCAGCATCTCTGGACACCCCTGCGGCTTGGAGGAGCTCACCACCCTCAAGGGAAGGGCTTTTGACAAGGCCCATTGCTGTGCTGGCTCCAGGTCTGACCCAGCATAATCCCAGTGGTGGCGGCCACAGGGGTGCTGAATCACCACACCCCCAGTTTCAAGTAGCTCAGCAGAGAGGGGTGGGTGGGGGGGAAATCCTTATGTTTGGAGAAAAATAAGGGAAAAGGACAAAATCTCTGCCCGGTAATCCAGAGAATTCCTCAAGATCTTATCCAAGACCACCAAGGCAGTACCTCTGCAAGTCTGCCAAAACTGCAGCATTATTGGGCTTGGAGAACAAGTCCATTTGAATACCTGGAAAACCTTTCCAAGTAAGATAAGCACAGGCAAGCCCAGACTGTGACAACTGCAATAAATACCTAACTCTTCAATGCCCAGACACCAAAGAAGATCTATAAGGAGCAACACAATACGGGAAAACATGATGACTTCACCAAACTAAATAAGCCACTGGGGACAAATCCTGGAGAAACAGGATATATGACCGTTCAGACAGGTAATTCAAAACAGACATTCTGAGGAAACTCACAGAAATTGAAGATAACACAGAGAAGGTATTCAGAATATTATCAGATAAATTTATTCAACAATACATCAGAAAGATCTTTCATCATGACCAAGTGGAATACATCCCAGGGATGCAAGGATATTTCAACATCTGCAAATCAGTTTCAATTGATGTTGAGAAAGCATTTGATAAAGTCCAGTATCCCTTCATGATAAAAAAGAAAAATCCCTTTAAAAAACTTGGTATAGAAAGAACATACCTCAGCATAATAAAAGCCGTATATGACAGACCCACAATGAAGATTGAACTGAATGGGGAAAAACTCACAGTGCTTCCTCTGAGATCTGGAACATGACAAGAATGCCCACATTCACAAATGTTATTCAACATAGTACTGGAAATCTTAGCTAGAGCAGTTGGACAAGAGAATGAAATAAAAGGTATCCAAATTAGAAAGGAAGAAGTCAAATTAACCTTGTTTGCAGATGATATAATCTTAAATTTTGAAAAACTTAAAATATTTCACACATATACACACACACAGACACACACACAATTAAAACTGATAAACAATTCAGTAAGGTTGCCAAATACAAAATCAACATACGAAAGTCAATAACATTTCTATATGCTATCAATGAACAATCTGAAAAAGAAATCACAATGGTAATCCCATTTGCAATAGTCACAGATAAAATTAAATACCCAGGAATTAACCAAAGAAGTTAAAGATTTCTACAATGAAAACTATAAAACACTGATTAAAGAAGTAGACAAAAAATGGAAAGATATTTTATGTTCATGGATTGGAAGAATTCATACTGTGAAAATGCCCATACTACTCAAAGCAACCTACAGATTTAGTGTAATTCCTATCAAAATTCCATTAACACTGTTCACAGAAATTGAAAAAAAAAAAACATAAAATTTATATGGAATCACGGAAGACCCAGAATAGCCAGAGCTATCCTGAAAAAAAGAACGAAACTCAAAGCATCACGTCACCTGACTTCAAATTATACTACTGAGTTATAGTAACAAAAACAGCATGATACTGGCACAAAAATAGACATATAAACCAACATAACAGAATAGAGAACCCGGAAATAAATCTACAACCTGCAGTGAACTCAATTTTGACGAAAGCGCCAAGAACATACGCTAAGGAAAAGACAATATTTTCAATAAAGGGTGTTGGGAAAACTGAATATCCACAATGCAGAAGAATGAAATTAGATCCTGATATTTCACCATATACAAACCTTAAATAAAAATGAAATAAAGGCTTAAATATAAGACCACAAACTATGAAACTACTATAAAAAACATTGAGGCAACTCCTCAGGACATTAGTCTGGGCAAATGTTTTTGAGTAATTGCCCACAAGCACAGACAAGCAAAGCAAAAAATGGACAAATGATATTATATCAAGTTAAAAAGCTTCTGACACAGCAAAGGAAAGAATCAACAAAGTGAAGAGACAACTCACAGAATGGGAGAAAATATTTGCAAACTATCCATCTGACAAGGGATTAATAACTAGAATACATAAGGAGCTCAAACAACTCTGTAGGAAAAACTCTAATATTTCTATTTTTAAAAATGGTAAAATATTTGAATAGACATTTCTCAAAAGAAGACAGGCAAATGGCAAACAGGCATATGAAAAGTCAGCATCATTGACCGTCAGAGAAATTCAAATCAAACTACAATGAGATATCATCTCACCCCAGTTAAAATGGCTTTTATTTTATCGAAATATCAAGTAATAACGAAAGTCAAGTAAAAAGCTGGTGAGTATGTAGAGAAAAGTGAACCCTTGAACACTGTTGGTGGCAATGTAAGTCAGTACAGTGACCATAGAGAACAGTTTGGAGGTTCCTGAAAAAAACTGAAAATAGAGTTACCATGTGATCTAGCAATCCCACTGCTGGCTATATACCGAAAACAAAGGAAATCAGTGTATCTAACAGTTATTTGCACTTCTGTGTTTGTTGCAGCAGTGTTCACCATGACCAAGATTTGGATGCAACCTAAGTGTCCATTAACAAATGAATGAAAAAAGAAAATGTGGTACTTATACACAATGGAGTACCAGTCAGCCATTTTTTTTTTTAAAAAAGATCCTGTCATTTGCAGCAATATGGATGGAACTGGAGGTCATTATATTAAGTGAAATAAGCCAAGCACAGAAAGACACACATCACATAGTCTCACTTATTTCTGGGTTCTAAAAATCACCATAATTGAACTCATGGAGATAGAGAATAGAAGGATGATTACTAAAGGCTGGTAAAGGCAGTTGAGGATAAGGGTGAGGTGGGATGGTTAATAGGTTGAAAAATAGAATGAGTAATACCTAGTATTTTATAGAAAAACGGGAGGCCTATACTCAATAGTAATTTATTGTACATTTTAAAATAACTAAAAGAATATAAATAGATTGTAACATGAAGGAAAAATGCTTGAGGGGATGGATACCCAATTTTCCATGAAATTGTTATTATACACTGCATGCCTATACCAAAATATCTCACATATCCCAGAAATATACCTGTCTACCCTCAAAAATTAAATACTAAAAAAATTAAAATTGAAATTTAATTAAAAAATACACTAAGTGGTATCAAGGAGAACACAAGGTACAAAAACTGTTGATCACTCAACAGTATATGTGCTTCACAGTTTGTACTCTAAGAATTATTTGCATTAGACCCGAAATTGAGTTTCCTTTTAGTGTGGTTTAGTGAAGTTTAACCAAACAGGCATAGATGATAAAAATTAGGATTTGCATTAATATCAAGCCTCTTTCCAACTTGGGAACTTTGACTAAGAACTTTAAGTTCTCACAGTAAATTATTGTAAATATAGGATGACTATCTTTTATCATACAATTGAAGTGATCATTATATGTGAATACACACTTGAATATTTTTGCTGGCACAAACTATATTAGGTAATTTTTAGTTACTTTACATGCCATTTAATGTTTACACTATCCCTGTAATCCAGATATGATCTTTTATTTTTCCCAGGAAAGGAAACAACTTAATATCTTCAAACCTAAATCTATCTAATTTTAAATGAATTTTTATAATTTATATTTATATAATTGATGCTATAAATGAGGGAAAAATCCAGCTGTAATTTCTCATCAATGGATGAATGTTATTCATCCCCTCCTAGATTCAATATAAACTTCATATCTAGTTACATATTTAGAATAATAATGCAGGTGTTATACTCATTATTAAAATGTATTCTTTCCACTTACAACATACTCTATATATCTTACCATGTAGATATAGTATCATTTTTATTTTGCACTGTTACTTTCCAAACACTCAATACAAAAAAATCTTTAACTGTAGGACACACAAAAAATATTTGTTCTGTGAATGAAATAAATATCTTCGTTATTTTGTTGGTTGAATTTTTCATAGATTATTCAATAATATACATGTTGTTAAGCACCTAGTACAAGAGTAGACAAATATGAACCTAAACTTTTCTGATTATTTCCTAAAATTCCTCCAATTTAAAAACATGTACTACAGTTGAATTAAAGGGAGAAAAACATTAAGGGCCAAAAATTATTTTGTATTTTTCCCCATAATTATACAGTGCTACTATCTCAGCTAAACTTGGTAAAGTGCAAAGAGTAAATATTCTCATTATTGTCAAAGTAGAAAACTCTGTCTTTAAATTCTATTTTATTTTTCTTATTACTAAATGTCAGGTCAGCATAAGCACTAGTGAAAGATGAAGAATACTCATTAATATGTTTTATGTAAAATTCTCATGGCAATGCAATTCAATATGCATAGATGTATGTTGACCAAGATTTATTAGAAGTAGCTAAATTCAAAATTGCTTTTAAAATCAAAACATCCATTAAAGATATGCTAATAACCAATAAGTACATGAAAAGATAGTGAACATCATTAGTCATTAGGAAAATACATATCAAAACCAAAATGAGATACTACTTTACACCCACAGGATAGTTAAAACAAAAAGACAATTGCAAATAATACCAAGAATGTGGAAAAATTGAAACCCTCATACACTGATTATAAAATTATAAAGTGGCATAGCCATTTTGGAAAACAGGCTGGCAGCTCCTCAACTGGTTAAAGAAGTTACCATATGACCCTGTAATTTCACTTTTAGATACATACCCAAGAAACTTGAATGTACATGTCCACACAAAAACTTGTATGTGAATACTCATGGCAACGTTATTCATAATACCCCAAAATGGAAATAATCCAACTGTTCATAAATTGAAACAAAAATATCAAAATGTTATATGTCCACACAATAGAATATTATTCAGCCCTACAAAGAAATGAATTAACAATCCATTCTATAATAGGAAGAATTCCTGAAATCATTATGCTAAATTAAAAAAACAAAACACAAAAGAGAAACCATCAGTGCTATTTAAAATGGTGAGATCAAGCAAGCTGGCTTCACTCCTCTTACCCTTATATACACACAAATATATATATATATATATATATACACAAACACACACACATATATACACATATACATATATATGTGTATATATACATATACGTATATACACATATACATATATATACACATACACATATGTGTATGTATACGTATACGTATATATACACATGTATATGTGTATATATACACACACGTAGATATACATACACACACTGTATCTACATATATAATATACAAATATGTATACTGTGTGTGTACCCACACACACACACAAACAGTGCTGAGATGACCAGCAGCAATATTCCAATATCCAACTCAAATATGAGGATGAGAGAAATCACAGGGCCACAGAGAAGTATACAAACTGTAAGAATCAGACTTCCACATTCACAATACAATGGTTTCTACACTGAAATAAATGAGACTGAGGTAGACACCCCTGCTTCCCTGCCATCTTGGGTTTTCTGGCAGAAGACAAGTCCCTGCCTCCAGCCACAGGAAGCATCACAAGTACTTTATGGGAGAAACATCCCTGATGATAGCCAGAGACAGAAGGGAGGTGAGACTACCATCCTTGTCCTCAGCCTCAGTCCTGGAATCTCTGCTCTGTAACTCAGCCAAACATTTCAGAACAGAGTGGTTATGCAGTAGCACTACATTGTAGAAGGTAGGTTCCACAGGTCCCCTTGGCACAAATCTCTAACCAGCTCCCCTAAACTCCTGTAATATCCTCTTAAGAACCTTCCCCCAATCTGGGCAGGCAGTATTCTGATATTTTAATAGAGTTGAAACAAACCAGGGCTTATGGTGCCATCTAGTGCCAAAGAGAGAAAGAGCAGAAACAAAAAAAGAGATATTCAATAGGTAAACTACAAAGACTCTCTATACAGATATTTCCAACAAACAAAACAGCCAGACAGAGAAGACTTGAATAAATATCTAGTCCCTTAATGCAAAGACATAGATATTCATCTACAAAAAACAACAGCAAGCAGGAAACCATGATCTCCTCAAACAAACAAAACAAAGAATCAGTGACTGGCCTGAATGAAGATGGCAATATGTGAGCTCTCTAACCAATAATTCAAAATAGCAGTTTTAAGGAAATTCAGTGATTTCCAAGTTAACACAGTAAAGCAATTCAGAAATTTAACAAACAAATTAAAATAATAAAAAAAGTTTTTAAACAGAAATCTTGGAACTGAAAAATACATTTGGTGAACTGAAAACTCATCAGGGAGTATCAACAACAGAATGGATCAAGCAAAGGAAAGAATCAGTGAGCTCAAAGACAGCCTATTTTAAAATACATAGTCAGAAGAGGAAAAAAAAGTTAGAAGGAACAGAGATTCACCACAAGACACAGAAAATTGCCTCAGGCTGGGTGCGGTGGCTCACATCTGTAATCCCAGCACCTTAAGAGTCCCAGGCAGGAGGATCACTTGAGGTCAGGAGTTTGAGACTAGCCTGGTTAACATGGCAAAACTCCATCTCAACTAATACAAAAATTAGTTGGGTATGGTGGTGCCTGCCTGTGATCCCAGTTACTCGAGAGGCTCAGGCAGGAAAATCCCTTGAGCCTGGGAGATGGAGGCTGCCGTGAGTCGAGATTGCACTGCTGCACACCAGCCTGGGAAATAGAGTGAAACGCCATCTTAAGAAAAATCAAAAAAACAAAACAAACAAAAAAAGCCTCAAAAGATCACATCTGAGAAGTATTGATGACAACTCAGAAGTTGAGCAAGAGAAAGGAATAGAACTACATATATATATATATATATATATATATATATATATATATACACACACACACACACATATATATAACTTCCCAAAAGTTTTAAATATTAAGTACAAAGATAAATATTCAAGTACAGTTAGATCAGAGAACCAAACAAATTTGACTCAAATAAGACTACCTGACATAGTCTGAATGCCCCATTCAAATCGTATATTGAGATTTAATCCCCAGTGTTGGGGGTCTTTGGGTCATGGGTACTGATCACCCAGATTCCTTATGGTTTGGTACTGTCCTAATGAGAGTGAGTGAATTCTTGTGAGATCTGGTTGTTTAAAAGTGTGTGGAATCTTCCCCTTCTCTCTCTCTTGATCATGCTCTAGCCATGTGATGTACCTGCTCCTGCTTCATTTTCCACCATGAGTAAACGCTCCCTGAGCCCATCCCCAATGTCAAGCAGATGTTGAGACTATGCTTGTTTAACCCCCAGTGAAATGAGCCAATTACACCTCTTGAGTATAATAAACTCTTAAACCTCAAGGACAAATAAAGTATTCTAAAAGCAGTAAGAGAAAAGAAGCAAATACATAAAATGATCTCCAATCTGGCAACAGACTTCTCAGTGAAAGCCATACAAGCTAGGAGAGAGTGGGACAATATATTCAGAATGCTGAAAGAAAAAAAAATACTGCCATCCAAAAATCCAGCAAAGCTATCCTTTAAATGTGATAAAGTCTTTCCCAGAAAAACAAAAGCTGAGATAATTGACCACCACCAGAACCATCTTCCAACAAATGCCAAAGGGAGTTCTTCATTCTGAAAGAAAAATCAAAACACTAGCGTATGAAAAGAAAATATTTGTCATTTCTTTAAAAATACTTGTTGTATCTATAAGATTTTTTTTTGTAAGCCTTGTGGTAACCACAATACAAAAACTTATAATAAAATCACTAAACTAAAAACCAAGGAATTAAAATATTCCACTAGAGTAAACCACTTAACCACAAGGAAGATGGTAA
This sequence comes from Cacajao melanocephalus, assembly GCA_963573385.1. Taxonomy (NCBI): domain Eukaryota; kingdom Metazoa; phylum Chordata; class Mammalia; order Primates; family Pitheciidae; genus Cacajao; species Cacajao melanocephalus. The sequence goes on along the minus strand of CAUYLG010039379.1, from coordinate 15,047 downwards.
GGAAGAAAGAGAAAAGTTACAAAATAACCAGAAAATAAGGAACAAAATGGTAGTAGTAAGTTTTTACTATCAGTAATAACACTTAATGTAAATGAATGCGACCCTTCGATTAAAAGACATAGAGTATCTGAATGGATAAAAAATAAGGCTCAACTATGAGCTGTCTACAAGAAACCCACTTCACCTATAAAGACACATATACCCTGAAAGTGAAAAATATATTGCATAAAAGTAGAAAATAAACAATAGGAGTAGCTATACTAATATCAGGAAAAAACCCACAAGTTCGAGACTATAAGTAGAAAAAGTCACCATATAATGATTACGATATCAATTCTTCAAGAAGATATAACAATTATAAGTATCTATGTACCCAACACTGAAGCCCACAAATGTATAAAGCAAACACTGATGGATCTAAAGAGACAAATAGACGGCAATATAATAATAATAGGGAATTAAACATTCCACTTTCAGTAATGAACAGATCATCTAGACAGAAAACCAACAACAAAAACTTTGGAATTATTCTACATATTGAACCAGATAAGCTGACATTTATCTAACTTTTTACTTAGCAACTGCAAAATACACATTCTTTTCATCAGCTCATGGGCCATTCTAAAGAATAGACATATTTTAGGCCACGAAACTTTTCAACAAACTTCAAAAAGTAGACATCATATCAATTATCTTTTCTGACCTCAGTGGAATAAAACTAGTAATTAATAACAAGAGGAACCATAGGAACTACACAAACACCTGAAAATTAAGCAAACTTCTGTTGAACAGCCAACAGGTCAATAAAGATATTAAGAAGAAAAATAAAACATTTTTTGAAACAAAGAAAAATGGAAAGACAATAATTACTTTCATAAATATTGCTGGGAAAACTGGGTAACAATATGCAGAAGAATGTAACTGGACACCTATCTCTCACTATATATAAAAATCAAATCAAAATGGATAAAAGTAATAAATCCGAGACCTGAAATTATGAAACTGATAGCATAAAGCTGTTGGAAAATACCTCAGGACACTGATCTAGGCAAAGATTTTGTGTTAAGACCTCAGAAGCACAGGCAACAAAAGCGAAAATAGAGAAGCAGGATACATGAAGCTAAAAAGCTACTGCACAGCTAACAATAAACAAAGTGAATTGGCAACCTACAGAACTAGAGAAACTATTTGCAAACTATTCATCGGAAAACAAATTAAAAACTGGAATATATAAGGAGCTTAAATAACTCAATAGCAATCAAACAAATAATCTGAATAAAAATGGTCCAAAGATCTGATTAGCCATTTATAAAAATCAAATGTACAAATGGCCAAAAAGTATATGAAATAATGCTAAACATCACTAATCATCAGAGAAATGCAAATCAAAACCGTAACAAGATATCATCTCACCCCAGTTAAATAGCCTGTATGAGAAAGACAGGGAGTAACAGATACTGGTGAGGATGTGGAATAAGGGGAACCCTCATACATTGTTGGCAGGAATGTAAATTAGTACAGCCACTACAGAGAATGGTATGGAGGTTCCACAAAAAATTAAAAACACAACTTCTATATGACCCAGCCATTCCACTACTGGATGTATATCCAAAAGAAAGGAAATCAATATTTTGAAGAGACATCTGCACTCCCATGTTTATTGCAGCACTATTCTCAATAACCAAAATATGGAATTAATATAAGTGCTCATTAATGAATGAACTGGTGAAGAAAATGTGATGTATCTACACAATAGAATATTATTCAGCCACAAAAAAAGATTTTTAGTTTTTACTTTGCAGCAATTGTGAATGTTAGCTGTGGATTTGTAACATGTGGCCTTGATTATTTTGATGTGTGTTCCTTTGACACCCAGTTTGTTGACAGTTTTTATCATAAAGTGATTTTTTTTTTACATTATCAGTCCCAAAGTGTGCTCTTTCTCTGGGTCACTACTCTGCCTGGAGTTGTGTCTTTACCACCTACACTCTGTGCTCTCGGAGTGTACCACACTCTCCATCCATCTGCACAATCTTTAAGAGAAAACACTCACTGAGTTTGATACACCAGAATATCCTAAACCACAGGACAGTGCTTGAAATCCAGTAAACATTCCATAAACATTTTGCCTATGGAATAAAAATATTTAATGGTTTCAATGGAAGTGTATATATATTAGAGTATTTGCAGCATTTACTAGGGTTTGAGTTGAGCATGGTATTGTATACCAGCAGATACAAATGAGCCTAATTTATTTTAACCACCTAAATATGTCTCAAATATCAAAACATAAGCCATTTGTTCATATATGGCCTTTCTCAATGAATTATTAATCTTGTAGTAATTGAGCTTTACTAGTGCACATGTCAGATCAACTCTCTGAGAAATGTCAGGCATTTCAAATAAACAGGCATCCTCCCAATGGAGTGACAATGTCAGAAAAGGAGGCAAGTGAATAGACAGGTTTGTCCTAAGGAAGAAAATATAAATTAACAGTGACTTTATCAAGATTCCACAAGGCAAACAGATTTAATAATCACCTGCAACTATTTCTCTCTATATAGAAACACTATCTTTTCTTTGTATCTATTTAATTAAATAGTCTTTGCACAAAATCAATAATTAGTCACTCTGAAGACAGTTGAGGGATTTTAAGGTCAGCACAAGTCATAAATAGCTTTACCAAATCAAACCAAATCACTGTATAAATTACAAAGAAAATTCAGACTTGGAAAGGGTGGTTCTATGTAACTAAAAGAAGTTTCTAATGTTATTGGTCATTCATAGAGCAATTTTGTCAGTACAAAATCCACTTCCTTAATAAATAATACAGTGAAGACAAACTACTCAACAGCATGCAAACATTGCTTTAAGGGTAATACCTTGACTTCTTTGCTTCTTGAAAAGTTGTGGTCATAAAAGTATCAATTATTTATTATATACCTATACCTATTTTATATCAAGCATTGTGCTAAGTACTTTCACATATAACTTCTAGTATAACTGCAATTAACATTAGATATTATAATTTATTATTTTGTCAGAGTCTAGAGTTTTAACTATTACACAATGGAACCCCCTACAATCCGTCATTTATGGAAAAGAGTAAACCGATGATGATAGGAGAGATAATTTTGCCCACATTAGACACATATTAAATGACAGAACTGGAATTCAAATGCAAGGCTCTTTGACTCAAAAGCCAAATGTTTTACTCTAGTAAATTGAATGAATCAAAATAATATATCATTATCAAATGAATACATAAATGAGTAATAATGAATATATATATATATATGCGTACTCTACTTCTCCCATCTCTGGATTATTTTGAGGCAAATTTCAGACCTATCATTTTATCCTTAAATAATTCAGTGTCATCTCTGAAACACAGGGTTTATGTATTTTTAAACATTCACAAGATCATTATCATATATTAAATAATAATTTGTTAGCATTATCAAGTGGCTAGCCAACATCTAAGTACCCAGTTACTCCATTAATATTGTGATCTCTTACAGTGTGGTTTTAAGCATCAGAATTCATAAAACGGTCATAGATAATGATCTAGTGATGTCTCAAAAATTTATTAATCTATAGATTGTCTCTGTCCCTCACTCTCTGCCTGTATTAGTCCATTCTCATGTTACTAGGAAGAAATACCCATGACTGTGTAATTTATAAGGAAAAGAGGTTTAATTGACTTATACTTTAGCATGGCTAAGAAAGCCTCGGGAAACTTAGAATCACGGCAGAAGGTGAAAGGGAAGAAAGTTACCTTCTTCACAGGGTGACAGGAAGAAAAATTGCTGAGCAAAGGGAGAAATGTCCCTTATAAAACTATCAGATCTCATGAGAACTCACTATCATGAGAAGAATATGGGGGTGACCGCTTCTATGATTCAATTATCTCCCACTGGGTCCCTCCCATGACATGTGGGGATTATGGGAACTACAATTCAAAATGAGATTTGGGCAGGGACAGAGCCAAATCATATTATATTCCTGGTCCCTCCCATATCTCATATTCTCACATTTCAAAATACAGTCATGCCCTTCCAACAGTCCCCACAGTCTTTGCTCAATCCAGCATTAACCTGAAAGTTCAAGTTCAAACTCCCATCTGAGACAAGGCAAGTCTCTTCTACCTATGAACCTGTAAAACTGAAAGCAAGTTAGTTACTTACTAGATACAATGGAGGTACAGGCATTGGGTAAATTCACCCATTCCAAATGGGGAAAAAAATAGCCAAAACAAAGGGGCTGCAGGCTGAATGCAAGCCTGAAATCCAATAGGGCAGTCATTAAGCCTTAAAGTTCCAAAATGATACCCCTCTCTCTTTTTTTTCCTCTCCTAATAATTTATTTGCTGAAGAACCAGATTATTTGCCCTGCAGTTTCCCTCAGTTCACATTTTGCTCATTGTATCCACAGCATATTATTTAATATGACCATTTGTAATCTGTATTTTCTGCAAAGTGATAGGTCGGGGTCAGGGTTTCTCAACCTCAGTACTGTTGACATTTTTTAATTAAGTCATTCTGATAACTCTTGGTTGTGGGGGGCCTTCCTGTGCTGTGTAGGATGTTTAGCAGCATCCTTGGCCTCTACTCACTAGATGCCACTAGCATCTCCCCAACTGTGACAATAAGAAAATGTCTCCAGATTTTGCCAAATGTCTCCTGGAGACAAAATTACACCTGGTTGAGAACATTGATCTAGACCAAAAGTGTTGTTCTGTTGTTCTGTTTTATTTACTATTATTAAGTTGGTACAAAATTAATTTATGGCAAAAGCTGCAGTTAATTTTGCATCAACCCATATTATATTTTTAGACTAATTCCTCTGAGATGTTGTCTTTTTTTTTGTCAGTTCTCTCTTTTGTTGATGGTGGCAACCTTCTGTGAACGTTTTCCATATCTATAAAATCAGGAAGGGTTACAGAATGGTGACTCTCTAGTTCTAGTAATCCTTTTGTATTTGTTTGTTTTCTTTTTTTATTTGTTTTTGGCTGAGATAGTTCTATAAGGAAAAAGTTTTTCTTACTATTTAGTTAGTCTGAGATAAAATTTGTGTAAAAAGGCAGAATAATGCTTGATTTTTTTTTCCTGTTACAAGTTTACAAAAGGGTAAGTCCTAGCCTTCTCTAAAGATAACTATAACTGGTAATTTTTGTTTTGTCTTCATAATAATTTTTGATAAAATCGTATTGAATACATTTAAATCTATTGTAATTAGTATTCCTATTGACGATCTACTTATCTTTGGCAAATATGACCTCTTTAGTCTGACTACTGAATTCTTTAGTTTCCATATGACTACGCTAGTCTTTGAGTACTTCCTCACTATTTGGTATAAATAAATGTTTTAGGTTCGTCCTTTGTATTTCCTGCATAGTTCTAGAATCAGGCATTTCTCCAAAAAGCTCTTGTTCCTTTTATTAAAATCCATTACTACTTAACTGGTAATAATTATATTTGATTTCTTTAAATTACTATCGAAAATTATTTATACTGCTTAGTTGGGATTCTGAAAATGGAAAAATTATTTATTTTTGTAAGTCTTATTTTAGCAGTACCTATAGACTGTAAAGATATTGAAGACACAATCCTCGTATCAGCAGCAGCTAGTAGAGTGTTTTGTGAATAGTTGGTGTCTCAGAAATGGTTGCTATGTAAAGGAATAAATGGTTTCTAGTGGAGTAATATTAGCGACATTAACATCTGTGCTGAGATATCAAATGGACATATTTTCAGTAACTTTCTTTCTTCCCTAACATTCAAACTTGGTTGCAAAGAAAGCTACCATCTTGAAAAGAACATAGATCTTCTTTATTAAAGGAACCCAAAATACATTAAGCAGGGTAGCTATGATTTTAAGTTAAAAATAAAGCTATCTGTCCACATTAAAAAACAGTAAGAGTCAAAGAAAATCACATTAATTTTCACTACCTGTAGAACAAATTAGCAAATGTTGTGACCATCTGTGAAAGACACCAGGGCCACATAAGACATGGAATTATTTAATGTGTTAAATCCATTTAAAATGTTTGTATCTTGTTAGTTCTAACATAATTACTATGTTAATTTCTGTGTGTTTTGCATATTAAACGGAACACACTCTGGGAAGCTAATGGCCGCTATGTCAGCTTTTTATTAAATCACAAAATAAACATGCACAATTCTGCTTCCAAAGATAATTAGTTTACTATTTCTGCCAAAGTTTAAATATTGGGTATGCTTTGAAGATTTAACTTCCATTTGAGGTGGCAGTGGGCATGTGGTAGCTTCTAGATTCTTCAGATTGTCCTCAAGGCAAGAACATTTTTAAAAGAGAGAGAATTAAAGTTTTTTTTTCATTCTTTACCCTTAATTTTTAGCATTGCAGTTATAAAAGTAACCAACATAGGTCTATAGCATAGTTCTACATAGAACTCATACTATAATGCGGGATGGAGTAGAGAAATATGTTTCTTGGTACAAGGCATTTTCATCAAGTGTGAAATATAAGATGCAAAATAAGTCTAGATGACACTGCTTTTTTTTTTTTTGAGACAGAGTCTTGTTCTGTCACCCAGGTTGGAGTGCAGTGGAGTCATCTCGGCTCACTGTAACCTCTAACTCCCAGGTTCAAGTGATTCTCCTGACTCAGGCTCCTGAGTAGTTGAGATTACAGGCACCCACCACCACATACAGCTAATTTTTGTATTTTTAGTAGAAACAAGGTTTCACCATATGGGCCAGGCTGGTCTTGAACTCCTAAACTTAGGTGATCCACCCACCTTGGCCTCCTAAAGTGCTGGGATTATGGGCTTGAGCCAACCAGCTCGGCCTAATACACCGCTTTTAAGTAAAAGCCACGTGAAGTTGATCAGGAAGTCCTGGACTATCCACCTCCAGAACATACATATCTGTTTGACAAAGATGAAAACTCATCCAAATAAACCAACATCAGAAATAAAAGCAAGACCAAATAAGCCTCTTAACAGCAGCAGGCTCTTTGCAGTGAGCTTCACTCACATTCTTCTCCACAGGGTCTTTCCACAAGCCTGATCCACACAGCACTGCTACATGCCACTGCAGGCATTTAAGGTCAACATCACTGCTTCAGAGAATACCAAGCATGCAGCCTGAGTTTTCTCATCTACTTCTCACACCTTTTCTCGGCAATACCCTAGGAAGATACTTTCGTGTGGTGGGCAATGGCTACTGTGAGGCCTCTGATAGACTTACTTTAACCTCAGCTCCATTAAATACGTTTAATATAATCTCAGGCATGTCCCTTTAGTTCTCCAAGTCCCAGTGTCCATTCTCATAAAGTAAAAGCAACACTAAACTTGTCATATATCTTTTGCAACGTCAAGTGAGATAACTATGCAAAGAAAAAAGTCCTGCTCTTGGCATATGGCACATGCTTTATATGTATACAATTTATGTATCCTTAAGCTATGACTAATATTTGTTTATTTATTAGTAGTGGCCATTTAGGGGGATAGAAGTGCCCGGTTTTATTTCTTTAATTCCAGACAGACAGAACATGGATGATGCTGGCTTCTAATGCTAAAGAAAGAATGTTAATATTAAGTTATAGTAATATTAAGATATTTTATTGAATTTTAAACTTCTAACAAAAATTAACTTCTAAATTTTATATTTATATCCAATACCTATTCCAATAATATAATTATTTGCCATCTGACACTATAAACTTTTAACTTTCAAATATATTTTACATATGTTTTCTCATTTGGTCTTTCCTCATTTCATCTGAGTAATGAAATGAAGACCAGTGTTGATGTATGTAATGATCTATACCAGGAAATCCACAGTAATTAATGGAACTGACCAAAGCTAGTGTATGACAAAGTCAGGACCAAATCCCAAGTGTTATTGCAGCTAGCTTAAGATTGGTTTCATGGCTGGGCACAGTGGTTCATGACGGTAATCCCAGCACTTTGGGAGGCCAAGGCAGGTGGATCACCTGAGGTCAGGAGCTTGAGACCAGCCTGGCCAACATGTTGAAACCCTATCTCTACTAAAAATACAAAAGTTAGCCAGAAGTGGTAGGGCACCCTGTAATCCCAGCTACTCAGAAGGCTGAGGCAGGAGGATCACTTGAACTCAGGAGGCGGCAGTTGCAGTAAGCTGAGCTGTAACTCCTGCACTCCAGCTTGGATGACAGAGCAAGACTCCTTCTAAAAGAAAAATAAAGTGATTGGTTTCACCATTCAGATGATGACTTCCCTAAGGAGAGTTGAGTATTAAGTACATCTCTCCTTTCTGATTGGAACTTTCTCCTTTCTGATTTCTTTTTATTTGGTTGCTTTCACATGAAAAAATTCCAAAATTCAGCAGGTGAAAGGAAGACTTTCAGAATGATTTGAATCTCTAGTAACTGTAATGAGGTTAACATTTTTAAGGTTTTACATAAAATTTGCACATAAAATCATTCTAAAGCCTTTGCATTCATAAAAAATGCTTATTTTGTTGACTCAAGATCATTATTGTTTTCATCAATGATTACCCTCAGCTATAATAAAGTGATACCCAGAGGCAGCATTCCCCAAAGTGTATTCTGATGATGCATAATAAGCCTTCCTGGACAACTGCATGCAAATTTAACCACTCTTTTTTCAGTGTTTCGGGTACTTGGTTGTCTTCCATAGTGGTTTTCATAACATTTTTATCCAGGTTTTCGAGTGACATTATGTAGAGGCATTAATTTGTTTTGTGACTTTTGGCCAAGTCAACCAGTGTCCTTAATATTCAACAATATCTTTTTTTTTTAATTGTGTCTTTTGAAAGGATTTAGATGATTAATTTTGTAAAATATCTGGCACAAGGCTTTTCATTTAGTAAATTCTCAACACAGAAGTAAATCCTCAACACTTCTGTATCCCAGATTATTTTTTAATGTTGCATTAAAAATTGAATAAGTAAATTTTGTTTATTGTTCAGTAAAGATTATTCTAATCACTACTTTCTTCACTATATCAGCATAGTAGTAAATAATATTATAAGACATGTATATTTTTATGCACCTTTGTTCAATAGCTTTAGAGAATTTAGGTTCACTTTGCCCCTTCTCTCTACTTTACCAAGTTACATTTTCTCCAGAGCTGTTCACAGCTACGCTACCTTAAGGAGTCAGTAGTATTCTTCTCAAGAAGTAAAGGGTTAAAACTACAGTCTTAGCTTACCTTCTTAGGAGCTCACACATTTACCCATGCCCTATTACTCTTGAACCAAACATTAGGGCTAAATTATGTTTGACCTCTGGAAACATTATTTCCCAAAAGGCTTTTTGATCTCTCACATAAATAGACCTGGCAAACCTCTCCTAGGAGTAGCCTGGACAGAACAGTATTTTGAGTAAATGCAATTTAGGACTAAGTTGGAAATGTTCTCTTTGTTTTAAATTCTTAACTTTTAATTTTTATGGGTACACAGTAGGTGTATATATTTATGAGGTACACGAGATATTTTGATACAGGTATAAAATGCATAATCACATCAGGGTAAATAGGGTATCCATCACCTCAAGCATTTATCACTTCTTTGTGTTACAAAGATTTCAATTATATTCTTTTTGTTATTTTAAATGTACAATAAATTGTTGACTGTAATCACCCTGTTGTGGTATCAAATACCAGGTTGTATTAATTCTAACTATATTTTATACCTGTTAATGATCTCAACTCTCTCCTGCCACCCCTCACTAACCTTCTCAATCTCTATCTACCCTGTATCTCCAGGAGTTCATTTAAAAAAAAAATTTTAGCACCCACAAATGTGTGACAATATTTGAAATATGACTTCAAATGCTTCACTTATTTAACAAAATGTTCTCCAGTTCCACCCACGCTGTTGCCAAAAACAGCATCTCATTCGTTTTATAACTGAGCGGCACTCCATTATTTATAAATACTACATTTGCTTTCTCCATTCATCTATTGATGGACACTTAGGTTGCTTCCAAATGTTGGCTATTGTGAATAGTGCCACAGTGAACATGAGAGTGCAGATATCTCTTTGATACACTTATTTCTTCTTGAGGTAGTATGTTCCTAGGAGTGGGATTGCTGAATCACATGCTAACTCTATTTTTACTTTTTGAAGAATTTCCATGCTGTTCTCTATAGTGGTTGTACTAATTTACATTCTCACCAACAGTGTACAAGGGTTCCCTTTTCTGCACATTCTCACCAGCATTCCTCATTTCCTGTCTTTTGAATGAAAGTTATTTTAATTAACGTGGGTGAGATGATATCACATTGTGATTTTAATTGGCATTTCTCTAATGATCAATGATGTTGAGCATGGGAATATTTTCTTAGGGTCTCTACTTACAGCTGGTGCTCAATATTCAACATGTGACATGCTTGTGCAACGTTTAGGGTGAGTGATTGTCCAGGTTTACCTGGGACTGAGAACATTCCTGGGATATAGAACTTTCAATGCTAAAACTAGAAAAATGTGGGGCAAATAAACTATCCTGTGTTGGAAAATACTATGAAGTAAATAGCTTCAATGCATAACATACCATTTGTTGAATTATGCTTATCATTTATCTCTTGTACTCTGTCACATCTTTTTCAGGATGTAAACTCATTGAGGAGAGAGACTTTGCTTTAGTTCCTGTTATAAGCCATGTTAGTTACATGGTAGGTTCTCAAAATATTTTTGAAAGAAGAAAATAAGGGAGGGATGGAGGGAGAAATGGAGAGTGGGGGAGGTAAATGGATGAAAAGAACAACAGAAGAAAGAAGAAAGAAAAGGACGGTTCAGTATATGATTATTTATCTGTCTCTTTCAACATCTTTGGCACCATTAAGGGAAATGGATACATACAAGGGGAATATTCCAGAAACTTAAGATTTTTCCTAGGCTGTAGACAGTGAGTGACTCCTTGAGCCCTAAAACATGGGTAAGCAAGAGTTGCTTAGAAACCACTGATACCATGACTGCAAGTACTGAACAATGATAAAAATTTCAAAAAGGCATTGTTTCAAACTATCATAGGCAATAAAAATCAGATTCATCTGTATCTGCTGTCTTACAAGCCTAAAATCTCAGACTGATATATAATCATTGCTAATACTTTCCATTCAACCACACCCTGCTTAATTCTGTCATGTTATTTTTCTCTTGACTGAAATACTAAATCCTATACTACATATACTTCTGCCTGTTTTCCCTAGATCCATCAAAGTATTTTAGATTATTCAGTCTAATTCTAAAAGGGACTGACTCTGTGGGGTCTAATTGAAACAGAGATGATGGTTCAAATTCATTGGCATGACATCCATGACCCTTCAATGTTGGAAGTAAAATGATTTCTCAATCTTGTTTATTGCCACTCCCCTTTGCAAATGGATCAACATTCAATTCTACGGAATTCTACCTGATTGGGTTTTGAGGATTGGGTATAGGCTTGTTTATGATCAGGTCTTTCCATACATGACCTACCATATTTGCTTTGGCAAAGGCTGTGACATCTGTATTACCACATTTGCCACTTCCACCCCCTAAAAATTTGCATGCATGTCTTCTGAAAAGCCACTGGTCAAAAGTGGTCATCCTTTTAACCAAATTCACTGTAGAATTTAATATTTTAAATTAGAATTATTTATTTGTTTTACTTACAGGCTATGATCTCTATGAGAGGGTTGAGACTTTCATCTGCATCTCTCAATTCTTAATATCTAGCATAATGCCTGGTGCAGAAAAACAACTACCTATTAAATAAACACCAATAAACAATATATAAGGCTTTATAAAAATATTAAGCAAACTAAGACATTATTAATTGTAAGGCGTAAAATAAAAAAAAACATTTAAGCCTATTTTTTATTTTAATTTTTTAAAATTATTAATCAATTTTTCAGTTTCAGAAAGTTTAGTATTCATTTTAAAAGCAATGTGAGTGTACCTAGTTGTGTACTTTTTTTTCTAATTAACTTATTTATGTTTTATTGAACTCCCTTTGAAAAACTTTTAAAATCTAGATGCAGGCGAGGTACAGTAGCTCACACCTGTAATCCAAGCTGGGATGCCAAAGCAGGTAGCTCACTTGAGTCCAGGAGTTCAAGACAAGCCTGAGCAATATGGTGAAACCCCATCTATACCAAAAATACAAAAATTAGCTGGGTATATGGTGGTGTGTGTCTGTTGTCCCAACTACTGGGAAGGCTGAGGTGAGAGGATCACCTGAGCCCACAGTGGTCAAGGCGGACAGTGAGCAGCGACTGTACCACTGCACTCCAGCCTGGGTGACAGTGTGAGACCCTGTCAAAAAAACAAAAACCACTAGATATATACAAGTAGTAAGAAATTTGCACCGTACCTGTAGCTACTTCTGGTACTTCTGGGATGTTCATTACATAAGGTAGGTTTTTCAATGTTTTTATTGACCCTCCCTGTGAAACAGGCTGTCATATGGAATAGTCATAGTAAATGTTTTCCAATCTCCTTTCAAAGTAGACTAGTTTCAAATTTATGGCAGTACTATAATAATTCTGGACATCAGCCTCAGTTTGCTGCATGTTTAGACAGGCAAGGTTTCAATTGAAATGTAGTGGTATGAATCTACAGAAGTGATATTAATGTAAAAAAGATCTTCTTTTACATGAGTATTTTGAACTGTTTATACCTTCTTAAAATTCAAAAGCGGCTCTGACACATATTGTTAGGGTAGCCTTGGGCAAGCCAGTAGAACTCTGTAAGCTGCAGTTTGCTCTTCTGTAAACTCCTACAAATAATACCTTCAGGGCAAGGTTTCCTAAAGATAAACAAATATAATATATATTTTTGCAGAGTACATGTTTCAAGAAACTGTAGTTTACTTCTTTCATCCTTTTATTCCTAGAATTTTATACCCCTGCGTTTCCCATGAAAGCTGTCTCTCACATTCACCCAGCCTGGAATTTGCTGTCTCTCATCCAATCTTCAGAAAGTCAACCTCTGGGTAATTTCCCTAGTATCTTGACTGAGATGTGTTCTTGCTCTCCAATATTTGCCTCTGTCTTCCCAGGCTCATTCTTAAGGTCACTATAGACGTTATCTATGAAATATTTCTGATAATAGCCTATTTCCTTTCTTTTCAATATAATTTAATCTTTATTATTTCAGTGAGATGGAGTCTTGCTGTGTCACCCAGGCTGGAGTGCAGTGACGCGATCTCAGCTCACTGCAACCTCTGCCTCCCAGATTCAAGGATTCTCTAGCCTCAGCCTCCCAAGTAACTGGGATTACAGGCACCCACCACCACACCCAGCAACTTTTATTTTTTTTGCATTTTTAGTAGAGACGGGGTTTTGCCATGTTAGCCAGGCTGCTCTCAAACTCCTGACCTCAAGTGATCCACCCACCTCAGCCTCTCAAATTGTTGGGATTACAGGAGTGAGCCACTGTGCTCCACCAAACATTTATTTCTTATATCACTATCTAGCTTGTATGCCCCTGCAATGGCTAAAACTCTTTGTCAACCAATAGGGCTTTCCCTGTGCTGGCTCCACACTATGTTTTCAACATTTTGTTTTTGGACATTAACTATTGACTATTGTGACAGTTCTGAATAAGAAAATAAACAAGAACACACACACACACACAATTTCTCTCTGCATGCATTTAAATATGACCCGAGGAATAGAATGTAAGAAAATACCATTGTGTTAAATACAGCCACCAATAGTAGTCAAAATCTACACCCTTCCATTTATATTTGTGGAATCAGATCTTTTTTTAAGTTTAGGGGTACATCTGCAAGTGTGATATACAGGCAAATTCATGTTAAGGGGGTTTGTTGTACAGATTATTTGTCACCCAGGTATTAAACCTAGTACCCATTAGTTATTTTTTTCTGATCCTTTCCTTCCTCCCACCCTCTACCCTCCAGTAGGCCCCAGTGTCTGTTGTTCCCCTCTATATACCCATGTCTTCTTGTCATTAAGCTCCAACTTACAACTGAGAACATGCCCTATTTGATTTCTCTTCTTGTGTTAGTTTGCTAGGGATAAGGGTCTCAAGCTCTATCCATGCTCCTGCAAATGACATGATCTTGTTCTTTTTAATGGCTGCATAGTATTCCACAGTGTACTACATTTTCTTTATACAATCTGTCATTGATAGGTATTTAGGTTGATTTCATGCCTTTGCTATTGTGAATAGTGCCACAATGAATATATGCATGCATGTGTCTTTATGACAGAATGATTTATGTTCCTTTGGGTATGTACCCTATAATGGGATTGCTGGGTCAAATGGCAGTTTGGTTTTCACTGTTTGAGGAATCACCACACTATTCTCTACAATGGTTGAACTGATTTACACTCCTACCAATAGTGTATCAGCATTCAATTTTCTCTACAACCTCATCTGCCCCTGTTATTTTTTTACATTTTAATGACAGCCATTCTGACTGTTGTGAGATGATGTATTATTGTGGTTTTGATTCACAGTTCTCTAGCGATCAATGGTACTGAGCTTTTTCCATGTGCTTGTTGGACGCACGTATGCCTTCTTTTGAAAAGTGGTGGTTTATGTGCTTCTCACACTTTGTAATGGGATTGTTAGTTTTTTGCTTGTAAATTTAAGTTTCTTACAGATACTGGATTTTAGATCTTTTTCAGATGAACGGTCTGAGAAAATTTTCTCCCATTCTATAGGTTGTCTGTTTACTCTGCTGATAGTTTCTTTTGGTGTGCAGAAGCTCTTCAATTTAATTAGACCCTATTTGTCAATTTTTGCTTTTGTTTCCACTGCTTTTGGCATCTTGGTCATGAAATCTTTGCTCATTCCTATGTCCAGAATTGTATTGCCTAGGTTGTCTTCCAGGGATTTTATAGCTTTGGGTTGTGCATTTAAGTCTTTAATCCATGTATAGCTGATTTTTGTATATGATGTAAGGAAGGGTTCTAGTTTCAATCTTCTACATATGGCCAGTCAGTCATCCCAGCACCGTTTACTAAATAGGGAGAACTGTCTCTATTGCTTGTTTTTGATGACTTTGTCAAATATCAGATAGTTGCCAGTGTGCAGTCTTATTTA